>APFE031109635.1:36177-79706 GCA_000404065.3 Pinus taeda | reverse complement strand
CTCTTTGAGGGTTTTAACACGTCAAAATACTAGTAGTATTTGATCGTGATCTGTTTGTGAGCGGTGTCCTTTTGGTGTTCTGTCTGAGGAACTTACCCTGTAAATTCCTACATGGTATCAGAGCTTGGACCCAGGTTCGATTCCCCCGAGCTGCGTTTGAGGGGGGGTGTTGGAAGAATCACGGCACCTTTATAGAATCTGTAATTTCCACCTTGGGGATCCTAGTTACTGGCTTGTAATGTTTACCAAGACCTGCGGGTTTTGGTGTAACGACAAACCTCCACATGGTAAGGAAGCCTTGTGGCTTCGCCAGATCCTATCATAGTTTGGCTTTCAGCAGCAGCATCCAACTACACTTTGGTGTGATAATCAAAGTGCCATTCAGCTTTGCAAAGATCCAGTTCAGCATCAGTGTAGCAAACACATTGAACTACACATGCACTTCATCAGAAAGCTCATTCATGACCATGTTCTTGAAGTGCAATATTGTTCAACAGATGATCAAGTTGCAGACATCTTTACAAAGGCTCTCACAGAGGCGAAGTTTACTAAACTTCGATTTATGGTTGGAGTTCAGGAAGTTTTCACTAAAGGGGGGATAGGCTCTAGTGCATCCTTCCTTCTCTTGTTGTGTCATATTTGTAAATCCTTCCAATCCTATCCCAAGTTGTTCTTAAGGGGGGATGTTAGGATATTCTGACACATAGGAAGTTAAGTATAACTTGTCTAGTATAGAGTTAGGTAAAGTGTGTTTCTTTACTATGTACATTTGTAACTTACAATCCGACAGTCACGATATGTAGTGATCCGACGGTTCATTCTCTCCTCGGTATTACCGACACTTGATCCAGGGCTTGACACCCGATTCATCCATGAATTCTATTTAAAGCGCATGGAGGGTCATTTGTAGGTTAACCGTTCACGAGAGAAGCCTATGTAAATCTTCATTCTTTTATTAATAAATTGCCTGAAGTGGCCGCGTTGGCTCAGGCCGTGGACTGTTTACCTCTTTGAGGGTTTTAACCACGTCAAAATACTGGTGTATTAATCTGTGATCTGTTTGTGAGCAGTGTCCTTTTGGTGTTCTATTTGAGGAACTTACCCTGTAAATTCCTACATATTCCAATGAAACACCGATGTTGTTCTTGTATTAAAATTTCGAGTCCATCTTAGAAAGAGTATGCTAGGGGTCCTTTAAAATGAGGTGCTATATTCCTACAAAGCATTGGTGTTGTTTATTATTTAAAATTCCTTGGTGCGTCTTAACAAGAGTACCGCTATAAATTTTTAATTTTTTTAAAATGTGGTGTTATCTTATTATGAAGCACCAATGTTGTTCATGTATTAAAATGACCTGGTGCGTCTATGAAAGAGCACTATTAGGTGGTTTTTAATTTTTTTTATAAAGTAGTGCTATAGTCTGACAAAGCATCGGTGTTGTCAATGTATTCGAAGGCCCCATTGTGTATTATCAAGAGCACCATTATAGGGATTTTAATTAAAAAAATAGGTGGTGCTCATGGATATTTTATGCACTTGTGCGGTTATAATAATGCATCGAAACAAGGTTAAATAAAAAAACCTATTGGTTGTAAATTTCATTTTTACCATCTACAATGTTGTATATCTTTGAAGCACTGGTGCCACTCTTGCTTCACGCAAGCGCCCTTCCATCGATGCTTCTCTTGCTCACCATCCTTTTGTACCATGCTCAGTGCATGTCTTTCCAATTTTCTCAAACAATGGTGAAATTTCTTTTTCTCAATTACATGTCAACAAGGCCTCCCTCACAACAAAATCTCCAGGTAATGATTATGTTTCTCGCTATTTTTTTATTATTATTTTTTTTATGCATTATAATTTCACAATAGGTAAAAAAATCCATTGTTTTTTATTTTTTATTTATCGTTCTCGGTGCATTCGACAACTTGAGCTCGCATCGATAGCGGTGCACCCTGTAAATTTACAGGGTGCACCGTAGTTCAATGCTAAACTTAATGCACCATTGTTTTTGTAAATTAAAATACATTGGGAAAAGCTATAAATTGTATGTTGGTGCATACATTTTTAGGTTATTCCCAGTGCATTTATATTTATCAAACACCCCCCAACACATAATAATAAAAAATATAACTTGGTGCGTTCGATAACTTGAATGTTCCATACCGGTGCGAAAATGTTATAGGTGCACATTGGTTCATACGTTTGAGACTCACCATGATGAAAATGTATTTATGTGAACCAAAAGTTGTGCGTAATATGTATGTACACACTATTTTCAGTGTGGTTGTGTTTGATAATGCACCGAAGACGGTGCATTACTAGTTTTTGGCCACATCGAGGATTTATTTTTCCTTTTTAAATGAAAGTTATGTTTCCATATTTATAAATACATTTTTCATTTAATAATTTTTTTTTGTTTTGTTTTTGTTTTTTTTTGTTTCTTTTTAATTTTTAATTATTTATTTATTTATTTTTATTTTTATGTTTTATGTTTGAGGATGATGTATTTTATATTTCAATCATGTAGTAGATATGTTAACAGAGGGAGCATCAACAAGAGCAGGAGAAAATGGCATACCAATATAATGTGTTTCAACCATGGGAGGCCTGAGAGAGGGAGACGGATTTATACCTTCGCCCTATTAGCTCAGCGAACATGCTCTTGAGGATTGTAGGCCTCCTTAAGTACTATGAGGAGACTACATCCCTAAAGGTGCACTCTATCTTATTGGCACATCTGATCCATCGGTGGAGTGTCCAGGAGTAGGTTTCTTGTGTTGGTCTTGAGACGTGGTCTATGCTCTTTGCGGAGGAAATATATTTTATCATTCACCTATCCAGGAGAGGGGTGGATTTTCCCCAATTCCATGATGGCCCCCATGGGGTTGCAACAGAGAGTTAGCTTGTCTACTCAAAAAGATATGTTGGGGCTCATGTAGTTTGTCCAACAGATTTTTAGGCATGTGGTGGACATCTACAAATTGCTTCTTTTGTTGCATAGGAGGTTAGGTGCCTCTCATTACTAGTGATGGGAAACACATTAGTTTCCCTCTTTTGTATTATGTTGGTTTTTTGATAATCTCTTGACCACATTCACCTGATTTTTTGTGAATTCACCTGATGGTCAAGTACTTGACCATCCATTGTCTCTTGCTGCCAAAAAGGATTCCAGTACTACATTTGTTGTATCATATATTTGATAGCAATTATTTGACTTGTTTGTGTGTGTGTGTGTGTGGGTGTGTGTGTGTGTGTGTGTATCATTTTTTGTTCATGTTTATGTACTTAATTTATATGTTGGTGTTACCCAGATGCGGGTGATTATTCATCTCATTAATGGTGTCGATTGGGAGTGACGGTGCTCGGCCCTACCAGCTGCTGGCCTGTGATTTTTTCAATGTCACGACTTGGAACTTGATGGCTCACCTAAGGCGAGAGTAGGTCCGCCTGTAGATTGTATTAAATGCACACTCTGGCTGAGACAAGGTTTCTACTGGTTTAAGCATGGCGCATTCGGCCATCAACTCCAATGTTTGCACCCTGTCCTCTAGCCTTTGTCCGCTCTTTGCAGGAATCCCTTGCAGCAGAATGTTTTTTGGCATTCGCTATTCGCTATTGTTGGCTTTAGATATTGAAATTGGGTCTCCTTCATCCCCTCCCCAGCCTTGCTTGCTGAAGCCTACTCATGATCGCTCTATGCTCTCTCAACTTCTCGTCAAAGAGTCCCATTCTTCTAAGCATCTCGTTAGTTGCTTAGCCATGGTTTGGCACCATATGAGAAGCCACCATGGTGGGAGTCGTGGTGGCCGTGCGTGCTCTCAAGCTTCTCAGTCCGTTGAGCAACCTCCCCCCCCTGCTTCTCCGCCTTCATCTCGTGCCAATTCTCCCCCTTCTAGCCTATCCCGCAGACCCTTCCCACACAATGATTTCCAGTCGACTCATTTTAAGTTTCAGAGCAACCTGAATAGGCCCATTATCATGGCCAATATCACCGTCATTTTCTCTGAAGAAGAGGCTCAACCTCATGCTCCTGTGCGTATCTCGGCTGAGCTCTCACAGGGCACTCGTAGAATTGCAGGTAGGCATGGCTCGGAGCAGAACCTGGTTGAAGAAGGTAAGGCAGAAGAGCGTGGTGGTCAGCATGAGGAGGGTGACACTCAGCCTCCTGGTGGTAGTTCTCATGGCACAACTGTTGCGTTGGACATTGCGGGCAGCTTAAGCGGCACCTGTCCTATGATGGATACTCCAGGTGGCAGCAGAGCTGGTGACGTGGCATGAGATGGTGAAATTTGGTATGGCAATGCTTGCCCCATCGTTGAGGAGCCTCTGGACCTGGACATCCCCATGTGATGCCACCTGGACCCCCTCGCGACCTCTTAGAGTGTTTTTTTCCACTGCTCACTGGTTAGGTTCGGCAGTTCATGGTCTGATGGTTCTGTTTAAGTTTTTGGTGGCTTGGTAGTCTGTGGTTCTTTTGCTGGTGTGTACAACATTTCTGTCATTTTGGTTCTGTCGATGTATTCCCACTCCTATGTAAGGTTTTTTTCTCTCTATAACTAGTTTTCCCAATTTTGGGACAGTTTTGGTGTCCTGAAGGCACCCAGTTGCTCTCGGCTAAGGCTTCTGCCTCTTTGTAATTTTATTCTTCTTTCCTTTTAATAGAATTAGTATTTACAGAGAAAAAAATTTATATGTTGGTGTTGATGTGTATATTGTTAGGTCATGTTAGATATGTTCATTTAATGTGCTTGTAGATAGATGTGCATGTGATAGAAATTATTTAACATGAGATGTATATTAATTTGAGGATGTGTGTGGTGATAATGTTAGATTACAATGCTTGTGTTTTGTTAGATGTGATCATGATGATGATACCCTGTTAGATTATTAGATTTGTGTGCTAGCTAATGACATTTATATATGCTAGAGGTATATATAATTAGATGATGGTAGTGAATTTGAATGTGTATCTTAGATTATTTTTATGCTTGTTATATGGTTATCATCATGATGTTTACTTTTATGAAATAATATTTATTATAGATTATGTATTGGTGAACTTATATCAGAATTTTATATATGAAATTGCATGCAAAATGACTTACTTTAAAAAAAAGCAAATGTATTTTTATAATTAACAAAGTTTAGTATGGTTGAAACTATGATTGTAAAATTATGATAAATATTTTTCTATTACATAGATAATTCATTCACATTTATTCTAACGTAATTAGTAAAATATTTCAATACTCACAAGGAAAAAATAATTAAAGGTAAAATAAATTAGTTAGTTCTTAATAAGAAGAGAATGTGTAACTCATTCAAGTTTTAATATAAAATACTACTAATAATAAGTTATTCAGAAATAAAATTTAACCAATGAAAAATTTCAATATGGTCAATCTATATATAGAGATAAAAAACTAGTACAATAAATCCATTTTAATCACAGATTTATAAATCACTAAAATAGATTAAATCTTTTGATATGTACATAATTTTTCAAGTTCTACATTCTAAAAAGAGATTTTCATGTAATGAGATTCAACCCCTCTTGACTCTTGGTAGATCTGTTGTTAAGATGGATCTATATTGGTTTATAAAATTCAATCTATTGTTAAATTTAAAAAACTTAAGATTTTTTTTATAATTAATTTAGATTTTAAAAAACTTAAAAGAATTCTATTTTAATAAAATTTAATTTATCGCTAAAATTATGAGATTTCCAAACAATTTAAATTTAATATTTATAGTAACTCTTACCAATTTAAATTAGAATTTTCTCTCCAAAGATGAGGATCAAGAAATGTAAAATAAGGCTTGTGAAGCTATTTGTAGTTAAGGATTTTCTCTATTAGAAGTTCTCCCTTAAAGAGGCAAGTGAATTTTTTTCTAGTAATAAAGATATAACAATTTAGTGCTATTTTGGTTCTTTATCTTCTATTGTACTGATTTAATTATTGACTTTTTTTAATAATAAATATGAGTTAAATAATACAAAAATTATATTATATTAGATTTAAACCTTTTACAAATAATATATTTGATTATTTCTTAATGAACATCTCAAGAAATATTTTTTTTTCCACATACTTAGCAAGAGACAGTGACTAAAATTCATGTTTTCACGTTTCTCCTAGCTAATATTACATCATGTTCACAATGATACATACATGTCTACTTTAAATAATTTACATATAAATACATTAAAAAAATATTTATTTTACATAATCTAAATAGGAAAAAAGAATGCATCACCAAGTCTATTAGAAAGTCAAACAAATACATCTTAATCACCATCACATTATTTATCATTTAATTCTTAGCCATAAAATATTTATTAATTCAGCTTTTATTTATAATTACCATTGAAAAGAAAAGTAAAAAATGTTCCATTATCCATGAAGAAAAAATTAAAACCTCTCATGCATCCATGTAGGCCCATTGGTTTCTCTTATGGTCCATAAAAATATGTAATCAACCTTTTATACATGCATAAGACCTCCTTTTAGTTTACATAATGTTGCAAGAATTATAATTCAAATATAGTAAACATGACTTTACCTCTCATGTCAAGAACTTAATCTTACATATTAATACCCATTTTTTCAGTGTTAAAGTCCTGATAGAGTTATCACTACATGATTTATATTGATTTTGAACTAAACAAGAAGAAAAAACATGCGAATTGATTAATAAACTAATAAGTATCTAAATCGAGAATAAATCTTCAATGTTGTTAATTCACTATTTTCTCATTTTGGTTATATTCTTCTCATTTTCCTATTTGAGAAGGATTATGACCTTGAATCATTATTATCATAGATATTGTACAAATTGGAAATACTTAGTTTTAAGTGTAAAAATGTTTCCACTGCAAAAAAACATGTAAAAATGTTTGTGAATCTTACCAATTATATAAAATGCCAACAATACGTCTAATTAAAAAATAATATAATTAGCAAAATAAAGAAAACAAAATCATACAAAAATATTATAAATGATTAAATAACGCAAGTACATATCACTCTCTATTGTCATCACCTTGATTATCTTCCTTGCTTAGCATGATAATATCATTTTTCTCAAAAAATATGTTTTGATCTAGGGTCATGTCTTAGTGCGAACGACCAATCCCTATCCAACACATCTAGGTAAAACAACACTTGGTGGGAGTGTTTTGGAAAAACATAAGGCTCCCTAACTTCATGCCACATCTTTCTAGAGTTGATAGATAACAACCCACTACCATCATCTTCCTTTACATTATTTCGGTTAGAGGTGTCCCACCACTTGCACCTAAAAATAATACATTGGAACAAAGAGAAGTCCACTTTAATGATCTCTTGTATCTTTCCAACGTAACCTAACATCCCCTGCATTAGGTTTTGATTGCAGTGGCTAGCATGACTAGATTGGTTGAACTCGACTTCCACTCCATAGACTTATGTCATGCATCCATTATTGACATCCTCCATGCGAAAATGGTGTCCATATGCCCACATAGATGGGAACAAATGCACTTACAAAAAAGTGAACAAATCGTAGTGTGATGTGTCTAATGACCTGAATATAATTAAAAATATAAAAATATATAGATGTTACAATTCAAAGGTGCAGTATGAAGTGAAAAATGTACAGAAAGATATTCTTACCGAGTTGTTGCACCCAATCCCTATGTTTAACACATCCTCTTCAACACATGGGTAACGACTAGATGCACCGTATTTCTCTCCAACTTGATCAACAACCCAACTATTAGGGAATTGGCGAGACTAGGTATTGCAACAATAATGCTGCAACTCCCAGGGCTACCAGCTTTACTTATCAACCCGGGGTTTGTACAAACTTGGAGGTGACAATGCTATATGCACAAGTAGAAGTGAAGGTCCTGCCTGTTGTCATTGTTTTTCTGGAAAGAGACCCCATGGGTTCCAAGCCAAACTTCTATAGGGTTAGAAGAAGTTAATTCTTTGATGGAAGGAGATCAAGCCTATTCTAAGAGAGAGCTACTCTACTGTAGTAACGAAGAAAACAACATGAAATGCTAAACTTACACCATAACCTAACTAACCAATTAAACAACTATGCTAAGAATAATTGCTAAATTAACACTAACCTAATGCTAATTATCTAAGTTGCATAAGTAAAGAGCATCAAAACTAGACTAAGGTGTAACAAAGAAACTTACACTAAATCGGGTTTCAAGCGGAAAAAGTAATCGGATGTCGAAATCAGTGAAAGGAGGATGTGAGGGAGCAATAGTGCATATGAACAGTTGGATCAGTCGGGTGAAAGGAAAATGAATGATGGAGATTAGATTGCAGGAGGTTACGTAGATAGATGGGAAAACAAGGCTAACTAACAGGATGAATGGTGGAGATCTTATTGCGAAGGCTTAAGTGAATGGATGGACGAACAAGGGAACAAAGTAGATGAACGAAGAAGATCATGTTGCGAGGGATTAGGTGAGTGGATGGACGAACAAGGTTAATAGGAGATGAATGACCGAGATCTAATCACGTGGGTGAAATCAAGAGATGGACGGACAAAGCTAACAAGAGCGATGATCGGCTAAGATCTTATTGCATGGGTGAAGTCAAGAGATGGACGGTGGAGATCATATCGCGGGGAAAAGAAACATGCGGAAATGAGGGAGAGGGTTTCTAAGGTGGTAAGTAGTTTCTCGCGTGGCCTTCTGGTTATAAGCAGTATTTGGAAATTTCACGTGATTAGCCTTACTGCGTGACAGGTAGCACGAGAAAACCACCTTTATCGTGTGCTCTCGGGCAGAGAATGTTTGTGCACTAATCAACGGTGGAGATTGGCCAAGCTAGTTGGCGATCAGGTGAAGCGACAACCATCGGATCACGCAAGGTAGATTGATGGTGGGGGTTTAAAGTGCCTAAAGTGATCGGGTGATGCGATAGTCGTCGGATCAAGCGAGGTAGATCAATGATGGGGACTTAAAGTTCATAAAGTAAGTGGTTGACTCCATGCGAGGCAACAGTTGGAGAAAAGATTGAATCAGATGATTATTGTGAAGGTTTGTTGGTGATTGGACAACGAGGAAGTGATGCATGAGTAACGTGCTGGAGGTGGTTTCAAATGAAAATGATTGAGAAAACCAATGTGGGTGAAAAAATAACTACATTAAACAACGAACTCAGTAGCCCATGTGAGAACCAGAAACCTGTGTTTTTGGGTTGCTAAAGGGTCCCTTCCTCAAGTCATGGTCCTAGAGGGAGGAGATGAGGCCGAGACACTTGTGTGCAACCTGATAGCAATTGTTTTCCTCTAACTAACTTGTGAACTAAAAGAAGGCATAAATGGAAGTAAATTACAACAAATGCAACTAATGAAGCAGATGAACATGAAAACCATGCATGATCTATGCTATATTGTTGTAATGAAAGTGTAACTACTTAAGCAAATAAAAAGTGAAAACCATGAAACTACTTAAGAAAATAAACTGAACATAACTCTATGTTAGCATACATGTACAGTAAAAAGGAGTTGTGGCTCCTTGGGTCAGGCCCTAACCCAAGAGCTTCAACCCTCGAAGTTAACTCAAAGCTACCTTAAATAGAACTTATGCTTATTAGAAAAACCATGGATTATAGAGAAAATTGTCACAAGTCTTTGCACCTCAGAAATAAAACAGAGTTTTACAATAGAAGTCTGAATCCTACTGAGGTCCTAAGCCTCTCTATTCATACATTTGAAGTTTTTAACGACTTTCTCCCCATCAAGGAGGCTTGGCCTATAACTCAAGAAAAACTGGTTTCTATCCTTTTCACTTGCTTGACTGTCTTCTAGTCTTCAAAGTGATGGTTGTTTGTACTCCGAGCTGGTGGAGGAATATTCAAATGGAGGGGTAGTAAATGAGGAGGATTTACCTCCTATAATTACCCTCCCTTGTCCCATTCTAGTTTTACCAAGGTCTTTGCCATAGTTCCTTGCTTTTATCATTTATACCTACATTTTCATTGCTTTTATCCTTTATTCCTACATTTCATGCACATTAGACCACAAAGCAACATATCCAACTCTAACTCATTTCATAAACAAAATATAATAAAAATTATGCAATAAGTTGTGAGAATAGTTGGTTTGACTAAGCTAAGAGGTGAATTAAGGCCAATTAAGGCCCATATAATTACTCAATGATGAGGCTCATCAAGCATGTCATTTGTATATTTTATTTTAAAAGATCAGGATGCAAACTTATACCATTCAACCATTTGAATTATTTCATATCACTGTCCCATTTCCTCCTCTTCTACTCGTACAATGCGACCCACAGTTATGTCACTTCCATATTGTAAATAATGAATTTGTTGATGGCTTCAATTTTTGAATTTTCTGTTGAAATCAAATCAACATATATAGTATGGATGAGATCAAAATATGCATTAATATGAAGTCCAGTGTGAATAGTTCGTGTGTAAAATTTTTACAAATGATAAGCCACTTACTCTTTATCATGCACTTCTTTCAATCCGTTTGGAGAATCTCCCCTTCTATTTTATCATCATCCCTTTCGTCATCCCAAATCACCACACCTAGTGTGTTGTTGATCCAATTCATGTACTCAATGGCATTATAGAAAGACCCATACAATATATACCCCTCTGCCATAGAACCCTCGGGTTTTTCCCTTTTTCGAACAAAACCTTTCAATTTCTTCATGTGCCTCTCTAAGAAGAACATCCAATGACAAGAAAAAACCCAAACTAATTCAACCTCTTCTACTAGGTGAATTAGAAGATGAACTTGCAAGTCCATGAAACTCATTGACACTTCCGTCTCAAACATACAAACAATCTCAACTATCTCTTGACGCCACTGTGGAATTCTAGCCATATGAATCTCCTTTGATGTGATCCAATGTAAAAATGTAGATAATTTTGATATGGCACATCATAGGTCTTGGGGGAAGTCATGGCTCCCACACCCATGTATGAGTAGAGAATAATGACGCTTCACACTAAATAATACATTATACGAAAATTAATTATAAAATATCCCATTGCATAAAATTTTTAAAAATTAATGACATACATACTCTTAGAAGGTTCGAATGGTCATGCGATTTCAACCCCGACAAATGATATTCCACAGTGAAGCAGTGTTGTAGTGAAGATCCATATAAAGAAGGCACCCTCATGCTCATTATAACTTCCTTTTCCAAAGAAAGATCATATTTATTTAAAACCCATGGGACATCACCTTCTTTGAAAGACTGAGAGGGATCAACCTCTCCTCTAGTTTCTTGTCTTGGCCAATGTTTCTTTTTAGTTTTCGAAGAAGTGAGATCTCTCTTAACAACCAATGTGTCATTTTATTTTAATGATATGTTCCTCATAAAGAAGATGATTTTTTTTAAAATATATTCATGGGATCTAGTAATTGGGAAATATTAATATGCTCCCAATATGGGAGATCATAAAAGACAGATTTCCTTTTCATCACAATGGGAAATTTCTCAACGTAGGCGTTGAAGAATTATGGATCATCAAACATAGGCTCCCCATTTGAATTGAACATTTATGAAAACTCATTCTTCTTCTCTCCCTCATATGCTCTATGCCATTTAGTTGGTGTCATTATTGCAGGCCTATGGGTTCTCTCTGGTTTACCATTGAAAGCAGATGTCACTCTTCTATAAGGGTGTTCTTCTAGGAGGAATAACTTGGAGCAATCATACACTAGATTTTGCAGGTGTTCGGACCACCTAGCCTTTAGAGAAGGTCAACAACATTTACATCCATGATACTCTTTTGTTACAAGACTTGAAAAATTATTGTATACAAACTGACATGTTAGCGACCATGAAGATCAAAACAATTGCAACGAATTAAATTAATATGAAAAACAATATTGTTACGTACATAAACAAATCAATAAAAATGTAATTTACCAGAGAAAAATCCTAAGCTGGGATAATCATGTATGGTGTAAGCACATATGCCATATAATGTAAAACTCCTCTATGTTGTGATGAGTCTTAATACATCATACAGATGTATCCCTTCCCATAATTCCTTCAATTCATCTACCAATGGTTGTAAGTAGACATCCATATTCTTCATTTGTTTCTACCAGGGACCATGAGAGCCAACATAATATGTTAATTCTTCATGGAAAACCATGGGGGGATATTTCTATTAATCACTACTATAGGGCAAACAAAATAGTTGGTGTTTTGGAGGGAATATGGGTTGACACCATCCATGGCTATGTTGAGTCGTACACTTCGTACTTCCTCCTTGATTTTTTTAGGCCATGAATCCTCTATATGCTTCATGGCTTTTGACTATGTTGGGATTCACATAACTCTAGATTTATAACTGGGCAATTTAGACTGAAGTCATTTGGAAGCAAGATTATCCATGTGACTAGAGGGTTACAATTGTTAGTTTTCCTCGTTATGCAAGGAATTATGGCTCTAGATCACTGAAAAAGAAAGTTAACTCATGGTTTGGGCATTTGGAGTGGTTTTTTAGCTACTAGGGGTCTTGTAGCACCTGAGGGAAGTCAGTAAAATTTCAGATTGTTGATTCCACTTCCTTAAATGTACTTAGGAGGTTGAGTCATGTCATAGTATCCCTCCACTTGTGTTTACCCTTGTAGGCCGGTGAAGGTGATAAATGTGAGAGGTGGCATTACAAATTACCTCAATATTACTGAGAAACATGTATTCAACATGCCAAACATTACTTTCAAGTTGTACAATAACATCATTGTCCCCAGATGAGTAGACTTTGACTTGCTGCCAGGTCCAAAGAGAGATGTGGTGGAAGCAGATTTCAAACTTTCGAATAAGGTATCAGTGATATGACTGAATTCCCCCGTCTCTCATTCTGGAGTGCATCTAACAACATTGCCTCCATGGCAGTCGTATCCCATAAGTAGTCATCCATACCAACCTCTATTTGATTTCTTCCATTGCTAACTTGTGATGAAGAACTATTATTGTTGTAGTCATTCCTAATCAGTGAATCCAGATGTAATGGGAATTGAATAGGTGGTTGATTAACCCATTCTTTGTCTTCTTCCTCTTCGAGTCTTGCTCTAAATGAAACCCTCTCAATTTCACGTTGTAGTGGGGTGCATCAAAAGATGGTAAGTGGACCACTCACCATCACTAGAATCTTAATTTCAAAAAATATTGAACCTTATTAGTACAATATCAATGATATTAGTAAGCATTTCAATGCAATTGGTTTGTAGAAATTACATTATACCAAACAATTATTACCATCGTTGATCTAGGATTGCAGTTGGAAGATGCCATATTTCAATTGGCAGGGTGAATAGGTTGTCCATTTTCATCTATGAACTGCTTGTGATATGCTACTCCTGATAAAAGCTTCCAACGTTTTTGAAATGGAGGAACATTTTATGCATCTGAACTTAATTTTGAATCAAGATCCTACAAATTTAGATGCTTTTTTATTTAAATAGACATGGATTAAAAAATAAAAATTAATTAGATAATTGAAATATAAATAAAACTTCAACTTACTGAAGACAGAAAGGAAAAACTCCGCAAAAGACTTTGATATGCAATATGGAACGAGCTGGAATTTGAAGAATTGACCATTTGATATTATTGAGATTTTCTCCCTGTATTTGAGTAAAATCATAAATAAAATTTTGTGTGCATATCTAAAATTTATTTTGAGAACCATATAACCCCAATATGAATTTAAATATAGTTTTCAAACCATTTTTCAAGAATAAGGCGACTTTAAGCGGAAAATGTATACTATGAACTATTGTAATTCATGTGGAAGTGTCCTAAAGGATAATTTAAGACGAATATGCAATTTTATGTGAAAATGAATTTTTAAATATATTTTAAAACCTACCCATGCACTTATCACAAAGAATCGCATCAATGCACTTAAATCATAACAGCACCGAGGAATTCAAATAATACTCGCACCACCCTCCAAAATTTTGCCGTAGCTTCATTTTGGAGCCTCCCTACCAACCATCCTTAGCAACATGTATTGCACTACCTAGGTGCTTATAATTTCAATTGAGTTTCTTTGGCATAACAACTTGTGTTTGCTAACTTGTTTGTCTTTTGCTTTCAATCTAACCTCCCATGACTTGGTATCAAATTGGTTCTTGTGCTAATTTGGAAAACTGTGTAGCATTGTAGGGAAACTAGCCTTGCTCTCTAGAATTGCACAATGCATCTTGACAACCAACACTACTCTCCAGAATTGTGCAAAGGAGGTAGGTTGTCTTCCTTACGAAAATTGCACAGAGCAGCCCATCATTGGGCTTACTATTAGAATTTGTGTAGGTCTAACTAGCAGCTCTAGCTTTAGCCTAGAAATTGCAAAGAGCTTTAGGGACAACTAGAGCCACTCAACCTAGATACTGTATAGAAGTCATCCCATGGCTTGTTGACCGTTGCACGTGCTTATAGGTTGACCATTTCCCTCCAAGACTGTGCAATCATGCCTTGCATGCATGGGAAGTGTTTCTAGGAAAAAAAAAGAAAAAAAGCAAGAAGAAAAAATCCCTAGATTTTATGGATCCATTTTTAGCACTCAGGGTTACATGCAAGATCCATTTTAGAAACCTCCCACCAAGTGTCTCTTTTTCCTAAATTTCTGGCATGCACATCATAAGCCTTGATCTTGTCAAAACAATTTATTTGATGCCTTAGAGGTCATTCTTCACTTTTGATCTTGGAGCTTTGGCATTCCCAACGCATCTAGGAACCTCCAACACACTCATCACAACTTTTTCTGGATAAGTCCGCTTTTCATGTCTTTTGCTGCTTTTCTATCTCTTTTTACATTTCGGTTTGTGTGAATTTTGTTTGCTTGGTTTTATTGAACACTTGTTGTCATTTCCATGCATGTTAGCTTGTAGAATCATTGTTTCAAGTTTTTCATTGAATTTCCTTATTGTCGCATGCATGACACTGTTTGTGCACTAACGATCATTGTTGCGACGACTCGCTTAACACATTTCATTGTTTTCCCATATTACGGAATCCTACACTAAATGATTGCATGCATGTTTATTCACTCATTTCTACACCCACCTTTGCACATGCATTCAGTCCTTACTGATTTTCCGTCACCCGTTGGCAGGTCTGAGCTGCCTTGGCTCAAACCTTGCATTGCCCAGCTTGCACTACACATTTCTTGGATGGAAGGCCTTGCCTTACTCCTAGGAATTGCATAGATCCTACCTTAGACTGGCCTCCCAGGTTGTGCTCTGCGCAATTTTGAGAGGCAGTGCCTTAGTTGGCCCTCGGGGTTGCGTAGTGCAATTTCTCAGGTAGCAGTCATGCTGCCTAAAACTGCACATTCCACAGTTCCAGTCCTCACTAGGCCAAGATAGGCTATGCTCTATGTAGTTTCAATAGTCAGACAGATCACTGGAATCCTGGACTGTGCTCTAAGCAGTCAGTCTCCCATCCTCTCCTAGAGAAAATCGCACAATTTTTCCAACTAATCACCCAGGTGTGTTGCATGTCAGTCCTCAAGTTGCTTTTAGTTTTCAACTAACATTTTGCTTTACATGAGTGTTTGTCTATCTCTAGGTATCACAGGTGTTCAAAAGTCTCTCAGTGGTATAGGTATAATGGATTCCAAGAGAGCAGGGTCAAAGGACACAATAGAGAGAACAATTGGAGATGTGGTCGAGCAAGTGTCTGTGAGCTTACCCATCTATGAAGATACTAAGATGTTCATAGACAAGGAGATAAATATCACATGGCAGGACATCAATGACATCTTTTCATGCACCTTTGAGGAGAATCTAAAGGACCGCAGAGTCTACTTCAACATGCACATGTCTGGCTTGTATCGGGTTGCATGCAAGTATCCCGTATTTCCATGCATAGAAAAGAGCCACTGGATTGTGTCGGATATGGATCCAAAGACAATGGTATTGAGTAGTGTCAGTGGAACAAAACTTGCTACCTTCACGACAAAGAATTTTCAGGAGATGTATCACTTTCCGTAGCCAGTGAACAAAATGGATGCACTCTTCACCAATCCTAGCAGTAGTGTGAACTCAAGATACATCTTGAAGAGCTAGGTGAGAGAACCATCTAAGTTCAGGATGACAAGAAAATAGGTATAAAAGAAAAAGACACTACATAAGGCTTATCCGTTCTTGGTTATCTTTTCATGGTGCTTGTATGGCCAAGAGAGTACAAAGACCTTGCCGTAGAGTTGGGTGATTGTGTTGGATCAGATGACAAACGAAGGAAGACATTTCAACTGGTCTAACATGTTGGCTTTCTAGCTGAAGGGACATGTGAAAAATTCCTGGCATCTGACCAAGCAAATCTCTTCATGTATTCCTACATTCTTGATGCAATCTATGCCCGTGAGCAATTCCCTAGCTTGGGTTGGGAATGGACACCTTCAGAACCCTCTATGCACATATATTGCAAGTTGTTCTCTAAGTGTAGTTTCCATGGATTTATACTATAACTATCAGATCGCTTCGTCACCCTGGTGTAGATGATGATCTTTGAGCAGGATCCGCCTTGCATGTCACAGGCAACAATGGAGGCATTGGTTAACACAGAAGATTGGTATGCCTCACCCCTTGGCATCGTCATCCGAATGTACAACATGAAGAATGCTCTGCATGTGTTACTAGATTTTTCCATGGACTAGTTGGTCATGTAAGAGGTTGCAAATCACATCTCGACAAGGTTGTTAGCAAGACTGAATAGGAAGAAGAAGGCACCTTGGCCTACTCTTCCTTTGCAGATCAAGTTGTATTAGATCTAGAGTCTCAAGCATGCTGAGGCCAAGATGGAAGAATTCAAGAGGTTCACCTTCAGCACTAGATGTTTCCATCCATATGACCAACATTGCTTAGTGAAATATCACTGTGTGGGAGTGTATCATCCTTGGATCCACGGGGCATGCCATTGGCCTAAGGAAGACCCATGGAGATATTGCTACAACTCCTCGAGGCTCAATGAACTAGTCAGAGTGGCTATAGAATCGTTAGCAGTGCACAAGGTAGTAGCACTTGACAGGGCATCAACATCAGTAGTAGCAGACCTGAGCATGACAAAGGCAAGAGCAAGATTGTCGACAGTGTAGAGGCACAACAAAGATACAAGTTCAAGGAAGATCCACTTGTAGTAAGAGAAGCATTGGAGATTGAAGCAAAGAGGCAACAATGTAACAAAAGGATAACACAAAGATAGAGGGAGAAGTAGAGACTCGAGGAGGTAGAGAAGAAGTTGCAGGAGGTCGAGCAACAACTAAGGGAAGAGCAAGAGCTACATAGAAGGGAGAAGGAAGTGCACCATGAATAGGAACAACTGAATGTGTAGTGTGCAAACATTGATGAAACTACATAAATAGAGGTTATTGAATCATAATAGTTGGCAGATAGAAAACCAGGTGAGTAGTCACAAGAGTAGGAATTTTCTTAAGAGATTGAATAGATTTTGGAATAGATGGACATGGATTTGGTTCAGCTGGAGCAGGATCAGGATAAAGACCTCATGCCCAAGGACCTAAAGGTCACTCCATGGGCTTCACTAGATCCGAGAGAAGAGCAAGTCCCAAGTGATCAAGGAGATATTGAAATCCTTGAGAACAATCTGAAACCAAATGTGCATAACATATCCTTTGACGAGTCACAACAGAGAGCTGTGTAATAGCATCGAGTGCCCACTCCAAATGTCCATGCATCTCCTGTGCATTTTCAAGAATGAGTGATCATGTCTGATGTGTGCAGACATCCAACTGGATTGGTTGATTCTACAAAGGCATATGCTGAAGCCACCAGCTCAAGTGTAAGATTCTTGATAATTGTGAATGAGCACATGGCTAAGGAATTGCAAGTGACCAAGCAGAGAGAAGAGCAAGTTGCAGCTTTCGCGAGAGAAAAGTGGAGGAAAGTGATACTTGAGGAAGTATCATCTCTCAAGATAGTCATGCAGAAGTTGTACTTCAGGTTCATCACCATGCATAAGTTAGTTGTCCATTTTAATGGTTGGCAGGAACACTGTGCTAGGAGAGCATCCACCTTGACAAACATACATACTGCTATCAATCACATGCAGATATGGAAAATGAGGTAAAAGGGAGTCCCACTGTAATTTCCAAAGATGATGAAGCAAAAGGTAGTGGAGTTGAAAGAAAACATCTGGAGTCAAATCCAGAACTACAAGGAACTCCCACAACTCATCACCAACTTACAGGTTTCACATGCACGAGGGTTTAGGAGCATGGATGTCATTGTGCACATGCATGTGATCCCATCCATTGGCACACTCACCGAGGTGAAAGCAAAGAACCAAGTCTAGCTAGAGCTAGACATGTACTTTGAGTAGTTGATGTGCATAGCCACCAATGCATATTTGTAGATGAGTGTAGACACTATGCACAAGTATGTTGCTGGTCCGATTGCACTCAAGACTATTGTGCGCATGTTACATGATGAGTTGGATAGAGGTGCCAAATCAATGTACCCGAATGTTATGGAGGCAAGAGTTCGCTTTCAGAAATATGTCACGACGGAGTACATGGATACCATAGTAGACTACCAAGCTTGGCATCAGTGCGCCACCAACTATCACGAAGAGGACATCGACAAGTTAGTCTTCCCACAACTATCCAAGTCTCAGTGATGTCTTGTATGGCTTACTCAAGCCCATTTTTTTCGCACATGGGTACATGTGTAGAATGTATTGTAAACATGTTGTAAAGTTAAATACCAAGTGTCAATAGTGGAATGTAAACAATCATGTGTAAGTTGAAGAGCCATGAGGGTAGTTGAAGAGTCATAAAGGGGAACGTTAAGGGTCACCCCACCCTTTTCTATATATAGAACCTCATAACTCATTGCACAAGATTTTGGGAGCCAAGCTTCTGATAGGTATAACTTAGAGAAAGCTTTGAGTGTATCATAACAAGCCTTGGCTTCTCCACAGTGCAGAGCAAGTATATCTCTTTGGAGGAGCAGGCGGAAATCACTGTAACGTTCCACTACTGGGGCTAGTGGCTATCATGGTTGTAAGTATTATTGGATCTTTTACTCTTTTAATATGACAAAGACAACACGTTTCATGCATGTATTTTTATTTTAGTTTGACTATTCTGGTTACTCTAACAATGTATGTAGTTGTACCTTACGCATTTATGTATGGACTATTTCATATATGTTTTTATGAATCTTATCGAAGCATGTTGCTGGTTTAACTCATCATTTTGGATTTTCAACTATTCTGCTTTCCATCTTATGATATCTTTCAGATCATGTGTTCCCTTTCAAGCCGCGTACTATTACAAGCTTCTAAGGGGTACATTCTTCTCCCCTTCCATGTGTTAGAGCCTTTCTATGCATCTCCCTTAACTTGCTGCAAGGTCGCACCCTTGCTTCCTACAAGGAAATCTTACTTACCTCTGCGTGAAATCGAAGTCAAGGCGATATTGTACTACCCATTGCTGGGACTCCTACTCCAAATGGTCTAAGGTCTAGTTGGGACTTCTTACCAGGGATATCCCCTAGCATGTTGGCAGGTCCAAAACCGTCAACATTTCTAGCACTAGAAGGAGGGATAGATGACAAGATGAGTCTTCACAATTTGTTTTGAATCTTTGCACATCTATCATGGAGTTTTTTGGAGTTTACCCTCCGAAATGTTTGTCCAACGAATATATCTTTGAAATCGAGAGGGAGTCTTGGGATGACTTTTCACAACTCATGTATGGTGGTGAAGGTGAAACAACATGGTATGAATAGTTAGATGCCCTTCATGCACTCGTGGACATCTTGGAGGATCCTAATGAAAATATGGCCTGTACATTGCTCGCGCACACACTTCATGACTACCCCATGCTATGGGGTAGTCACTACCTTATGGCTCCATGAACTCATTCAAATAGTTCAGTGATCAAATAAAATCTATTTTTCACCATTTTAATCGTGAAGCACTTGATAAGAAAATGTTACATCAATGAAAGGTCCCACATGAATCTCTATGGAATTTTTGGATCACTTTTGTCCTCTCTCTTTTGAAGCTTTGAAAAGTAAGATGTCTTTCCAATATCTTATTGAAATATTTGAGTATGTTTGTATCAAATCGGTCAATCCAAAAGCGAGAAAAAAAAGCTCAAACCCCTCTCAGCATACTTTGGTGATGGATTTGCACAATCTCAAGCAAACACAGTCATTGTCACAAGTGACTTCCCACCTTCCTCTCATCAAACAAATCCTCCCCCGTAGTGTGATGTGGGAGAGTGTGCACCACACAATTTTGTTTAACTGTCACCTCCCCTTATCCCCACTACTCAATTTCGGCATAGGTTTGGTTGGGAAGACCATGGGTTGTCATATGAATTTGTTACCTCAACCTCTGGCTACATGTTCTGTTAATCCTCTGGATTGCACTGTCATGTGCTCTTCCATTCTAGACTCCACACTTGTTTTGAATCAGGATCAATCTATCGACGAGGTTGATGTTACACAACCAACTTGCGCTATCATTTACGATGAGTATGACTAGGAATCTGAACATGAACCCGCGGTGAAGGATGAACTCCTTCTGTCTGCACCTCCTCTGCTTTTTCCTAACATCTTTGGTGATGCTACTATCTCTGATTTTATTTTTGAAAATACATCCCCAGATGCATATACTTGCAATCATTCACAGAACACACTCGATGTCAGTCCATCATTTGACAGTGGATAGGACAAATATTTCATCGAGAATCTGCTCCATTATTCGTCTACGTTTTTCTGAAACGCAGAGGTTGAACATTCTTGCTTCTCACCTGCCCCTTTATATGATTCAAACATTGTTGATCTTTCAAAGCTGCCTATTTATGATGATCTATCTGTCGATGAATTTGAAACCCCACAAGTCATCGAGGCACTTCATCCCAAGTTGATGGTTATGTTAGGACCTCGCTATCCTGATGTTAGTTTCACTTCTGATTAGGAAATTTTTGAACCACCCAAGGCTCCTCATCACTAATCTGTATGCATTGAAAATCAATCCAATGCACATATTTTGCTTCCTCCACCCGAATCACATGATCCCATCGCTCATGCATTGAAGGAGTCATAGGCAACAAGCACACTTGTAAAGCATAAGTTGTATCTCTTTCTCATGTTTGCTTGTCTGTCATAGTCAAAAGAGTGTGCATTCTTATCATCTGCATGTAGTGTGTCACAATACCATGTTAAGTCCACAAAATTCTTGTCTTGTGCTTTCACTCTTTTCTTTTCTGTGGATGTATTCAAACTAGGAGTGTGTTGGTCTTAATTGTTATATCTTTCATGTTTGTTGGTTTGCATGACTATCCTTTTCACAAACCATGCCTTCACCAACATGGGTCAACCAATGTGCTGGTGGCTGCATTGGAAATATCACTTCACGTGATTAGGCCCATGCACTCTTAGCTTAGGAGTAGGAGTAGTGTTTGCTTTATGTCTTGTTTGCTTGCATGCATGTTTTTTGGTTTACTTTGTTTGTTTGCTTGTTTGCTTTATTGATTTTCTTACTTTCTTTTGTTTTTCATTTCCTTATGCTCTTTTATTTATTTTTTTGTTTGCTTGTTTACATCCGTAGGCTAGTTTGCATGAAAAAGTGTGCGACTCTTAAGACAAGCAGGGTAAAGTACAAGAGGACTTGTACAACTATCAACACTTGGTTATTTGTTGTCCTCTCTCTTTATGTAGAGCTTGTTTTCTTCAATCAATGATACACCAATGGAAAATACGTTTTGTTTGAAGTGAATCTTGGTGAAAACACAACACTTGCGCGCTAACTAGTACCACCTACTTGAGTCGGTTGTTTTGGGTTAAACCTTGTTAGCTCAATCAAGTAGAGTAAGGTGAGGGGGAAAACCTTAACACATATTTCAGAGGTATATATAACATACTTATCTGAAGGAACAACCTCTTCTACTCTCAATAACTTGGGACCCCACTTCTGCCTCTAAAATAAAAAAGTTCATATGCACAGTTCTTTGAAGAAAAAATAAATTAAAAATGAATAAGGTGAAAGAAGAGAAAGGCTTCCTGCACGGAGAGGTGATGCAAGTAACTCCACCAGGTACTGACCAGGCTCACTGGCAGCGAAGTGATGTTTGTGTTCCTACGTGACACCGCCAAGGTACTGTCTAGGCTTGCTGGCAGTAGAGAAATACTAGAGATGAAACTTAAACTCTGACAACTATATTAGTTGTATCCAAAATACCCCTCATCCCCAATCGAAACAACTAAGTTAACTTGGCTTGGAATGTGTGTTGAATGATCAAGAAAATGGTAGGTGCTACATCTTTCACTCAAGCTAGTGTGGAAACCACGATGATTTAAGAATTGAAAGATACTTCTGAAGGATTTAGACTTTCTTTTCATGGAACAAGGTCCATTCAGAGAGATAGAGTTCTACTAGTGTGTCGCCAATGTTGTCACAGCTACAAATACCCTCCAAAATTTTTCCTTAGCTTCGTTTCAGAGCCTCCCTACCAACCATCCTTAGTAGAGAATGTCTTGTACTACCCAGGTGCTTATGATTTCAGTTGAGTTTCTTTGGCATAACATCTTGTGTTCGGTAACTTGTTTGTCTTTCGCTCACAAACTAACCTCCCATGACTTGGTCTCAAACTGGTTCTTATATTGACTTGGAGAACTACATAGCAATGGAGGGAAACCAGCCTTGCTCTCCATAATTGCACAGTGCATCCTGACATCCAACACTGCTCCTCAAAATTGCGTAGAGTAGGAATGCTACCTTCCCTAATAAAATTGTGCATAGAAGCTCATCACCAGGCTTGCTCTAAGAATTTGTGTAGTTCTGACTAGCATCCCTGGCTTTAGTCTAGAAATTACACAAAGCTTTTGGGGCAGCCAGAGCCACTCAACCTAGAAATTGTACAAAAGTCATCCCATGGCTTGCTAACCGTTGCACATAATCATAGGTTGACTAGTTCCCCCTAGGAATGTGCAATATTACCTTGCATGCTTGGGAATTTTTCCCCAAAGAATAAAAAAATAAAAAAATAAAGAAAAAATCATCCCTAGGTTTTAGGGATCCATTTTTAGTAGATGGGGGTTACATGCAAAATCCGTTTCAGAAACCTCCCACCAAGTGTCCCTTTTTCCTAGATTTGTGGCATGCATGTCAGAAGTCTCAATCTTGTCAAAATGATTTATTTGATGCCTCAGAGCCTATTATTCACTTTCAAGCTTGGAGCTCTGGCATTCCCAACACATTTAGGAACCTTCGGCACACTTGTCACAATGTTTTCCGGGTAAGTTCACTTTTCATGTCTTTTGGCGCTTTTCTGTTGCATTTTACATTTCAGATTGTGTGAATGTTGTTTGCTTGGTTTTATTGAATGATTCTATCATTTCCATGAATTTTAGCTTGTAGAAGCATTGTTTCAAGTTTTGCATTGCACTTCCTTGTTGTCACATGCATGAAAATGATTCTGAACTAACGATCATTGTTTCAGCGACTCGCTTCACACATTTGATTGTTTTCCCATCTTACTAAATCCTGCACTTACTGATTGTATGCATATTTATTCACTCATGTCTGCAACCATATTTTCACATGGATTCAATCCTTACTAATTTTTAGTCACTCATTGGTAGGACTGAGTTGCCTTGGCCCAGACCTTGCCTTGGCTGGCTTGCACTGTGCATTTATGGGATGGAAGGCCTTTCCTTTCTCCTAGGAATTGTGTAGATCCTACCTCACACTAGCCTCCCAGGTTGTGCTCTATGCAATTTTGAGAGGCAGTGCCTCAGCGTTACACTGGACAATCCCTCTTGTGGAAAAGAGCGATCTCCCTAGATCCTTGACGGAAACTAGAGATAAGAAAGACAATTGAACTAACTCTTTCCCTAAGTTAAACATGTTTGAATTATAAGAATTAAAGATAATGGATGTGCCTCTTACATCTTTCATGAAATTCTCGATGAAGATCCCTTGTTGTGATTCAATGCAACTCTTCAATGCTTGATAAAACCTGCAAACATCGACCATAAAAGGATAAAAATCACATGTGATATAATAATCCAAAAAACTTAGCCTAATGATCGAGGAAATTAGGAATTGAATTTGCCTTAATAAAAATTATAAACAATTGGAAACCATTCATCATTCCAATAAGACAAATCAATGGGAGAAAGTATTCATTTGTAATAATCAAAGATTAAGAGGAGCCTTACAACCTTCGCCTTAATTCCGTGAGGTCCCTCCCAAATGCCTTTAATCTCCTCCTTATATGACAAGCTTTCCAATCTCAGACTAACAACATAATTTTTTCTTCTTTGAGTTTTGACCTCCTTAATCCCTCTACCCTTTAGTCATTTTATAGGCTAAGAGGAGGAGTTTTAGATCTAAAAGAGGAGGATGAGACTCCTTCATTGAGGGATTAGGTTACCATGAGGGAATGGATGGAGATGCATCATCTAAGGGTTATAGTTCAAATAGTCATTGCCTAGAAGCTTTTAGTTGGGAAATATTCGACCAACTATGTTTCTAGAATGTACTTTTTAATTTTACTTTCTAGAATTCACCTATGTGGGTTTATAGTGGTAGATAGAGTGCAACTTTACGTTGTTCTTAGATTTAATTTGAGTGCATGTGTAGGAAACTCTAGAGAAATCAATGTAGGTGGAACTTACCAAGGCGTGACAAATAATTTTCTCAAATTTCTCATCTACATCAAAATATTTTGGGTTGTTTGACTTCTGAGGGAGCTGGTTCAAACATGTTCATGGATGGTAAAAAGACCCATAAACTGATTAAGTGTCATGGCGATAAATTGACATGTAATAGTTTCCCCCCTAAAGTGCGAAGTCTATAAAACACGTTTAAAATATTGAATGACTTTAATATATTATATATATATATCTATCTATATATATATATATATAATATATATATATATATATATATATATATATATATATATATATATATATATAATATATATATATATATATTATGAAGTGCGAATAGTTGATATGAAGTCGAAGACTCATATAATATTTCGATCAAAGGCCAATGATGAGAACCCATCGTTGAAAGCAAGAAAATTGCCATTAAGGCATGCAGGCTTCAAGGTACTGAAGGTTTCTAGATCAATTTCCTAGGTAATGAGCTGAAGTCGATAGGAAGCGATCCATCGTAGGAAAGCTTATGACACGACACATATTGTCAGGTTTTGAAAATAGTTATAAGGATTGACTCAAGGATGGCCGACGTGATTGAAGGCATAGAATTTGCAAAGGGGTTTTGAACTGAGGTTGAATTTCTCTCGAAGACATAAAGGCACGACAATGAATTAGCATCATTTGACTTAATGACAATACCAAAAACCATGAATAATTTCAATGAGGTTTGATTAACTGTAAGGAAAATGGATTTCCCAACCCGAACATGAGTGTGACAGAGTGTCATGTTAAAGAGTGACGTGTTTCCTTTTAAAAATGATAATGTAAAATGGGCACCTTTTCCCAATTTCCCCCCACCATTACTCGCAAGTACCTCTTTATTTTTTACAATATTGAGGAGGATAAAATATTCTTGGACTGTAAGCTCATCCTTCGGATGAGTCCATCAAAATATCTTTAACGAACCCTAAGAAGGAATGGTTCGGTCTTGTTATTCTTAACGGGTCCTATACTGTTTAGTTTTTTACAAGTTCAGTAAAGGAATAACTCGTTGTCATTTTCTTTTAAGAGTTTGAAAAATACACAAAAAGGAAACTCATTCAGTTCTCTTATCGTAAAACTTTAACAAGCCCAGATAAAGTAAAGCTCAATGTTTTTCAATTTTAGAGAGTAAGAAGAAAAAAAAAAGTAGACTCCATTAGGTTCTTTTTCATCAATTTTAGTCTCTCAGGTCCGAGAAAGGATAAAATAATAGAAGAGAGAACTCTATTGACCATGTTCAGTCAATGTATACCTTTTTGTAAATAGTCCTAGCAGAGTTTGTAAAAGGGTAAACTTATACTGAGTGGACGATTGTTCATTTACTTTTACGAGTTCGAACAAGAAAGTGCTCGAAGATCTTTTCGTTTTGAATGAGTCTGAAAAGGGCTTAAAAGAAGACTCCATGATTTTCTCTTTTTGTTATTTCTTAAGAGCATGAAAAGTGATAAAAGTTTGCTAAAATGTCAAAATGATTCATCTTTGCTCCGTAACGATCCTGCACATTTAAACTCAATAAATTGTCATAATTTCTCAAAAAATGTCATTTTCCCTCCAAAAAGGGTTTTAAACATAAAAAATAATATTTTTTATCTCCAAAAACTTATAAAAGTGGGAAAAAGTAAATTATTTTCACGATTTACATTTTTACCATTTGAGAGTAGAGAGAGGAGTCTTTACCACTAGTCTTCCAGGACTAATTTTGAGCCAACTGGTGGACAAAATTACACATCGTTCCTTCCAGGTAGAAGATCTCCCCTTAACATAGCTTTTTGTCCATTTAGAATTTAATTTTGAGCTTTCATTTATTTTTTTTGGAGCAAAACTTTGTTATAAACTACGCCTTCGACCCTCCATGGATTTTTTTCAATCAGGCTCGTGTAGGCTAATAAAATTTTCCACACGGAAAATCACGGTTTGCGCAAAATTTTATGAGAAAATACACGTAGCTGCACCCTGTCCATAAAAGGGCGATCATGCAAGTGCTGGGGGTTTATTTTTAATCAAGTTATGGCCCAAAAAAAATGAGTCGAGTTTCTAAAATGATTCTAATTGATTTAAAATGGTCATTTTGGGTCATTTGATTGCTCAAAATGGAGTGGAGGGAAAGAGAGCATGAAGGCAATGATTTGGCAGCTTTGACAGATCTGGCCACCATGTAGGCTCTCAGGACTTGTGGCCTCCTAAAATACTGGCTTTTTCCTAGGATGAAGGCTCAGGTAGACTTGATGACATGGCTGGTAAGGACAATGATATTCGAATCGAGGACGATAGGATATACTATTGATGGGTATCTATGGTGCTTTTTCAGGGGTGCACCACCTAAGGATGGGAGAATTGACATTCAGACCATCGATCTTTTACCCTTGAAGACAATTTATTTCATTGTTTGCAAACTATGTGGTAGTAATGCCCTTCATTTAGCCACACGGGCATAGATGCAAATGACTGTGGAATGCTTGGAATCCACGGTGCACAATTGGTGCAAAGAAGTGGTGGTGAACATGAAGGGCCAGTTGACTAGGTGCAAGAATGGAAAATTGAAGAATTTTAGTTATGGTGCCATTCTTGTTGCTTTTGTCCTAGAGAGGATTCCTATCCTTTGACCACAATATATTTTGGCAGATGAGGGGGGTTCCAGAGATCCATGCATTATGAGGTGGGTTGCATTGATGGCATGCCATGGAGGTGATGGACTCGTAGTGAGGTATACGATAAAGTTTTTTGACTGGTTAGGACAACAAATTATTCCGATTGAGGACTATTGTATGCCAAGATGGATTACAAAGGTGATCCTAATATCCCAATTCCAGTCAGAACTCAGTGGGGTGATCTAGGTGAGAATTTCTCATTTTAAAATATTTCCAAAATTTTAAAATTTTATGTGTTTTTTTGTCTTCAAATGCTAATTATCCAAAATGCATGTGCAGATGCGGGTCCAACCCACCCAGCCAGGCTAAGACAATTTGATAGATGAAGTGAGAAGCCTATAGCAGTTGTAACAACAAACTTAGAGGCAGAGGTTATCTTGACAGAGATGGAAAACGACCTTGAGAGGTTAACTTCGAACATCCTAGAGACTGGGATTGATGATATTCGACATGCCTATCAGAGACATGTAGTTGGGGTTTGAGGGCCCCTCAGATGTTTGCTGCATCGAGTTGCTCGTGCTATTGTTTGTTACCATGAGAATCATCATGCTTAGCTATTGTAGTTTATAGGACCACGTTTTTACTTTTTAGGTGTCAGCATATTCAGAAAATAAAAGGCCATGGGGCCTTATGTCCTTAGATGACATATTTTGTATACAAGCACTTTGATACAAACTCTATTTTAATGAAATATCTACTACTTTCGCTTATGGTTTATCTTGATCAATGTATGGATTAATATTGATTTTAATTTACAAATGTTGAAAATGTCTATTTAACACATGATTCACCAATGCATCTGTCAATGTGTTCATATATCCCGGAATGTGTTGATATTCGATATAATCAAATTGCCTTTCCAAAAGACGGACTCGTAAACATACTCTTAACATGGTTTGACTCCTTACTATATAGACATCGTTTAAATGTAATACCACGAGCTACGAATCTAACTTCATGATCAAACTTCGAATACCAAATGTGATGGCATCAACTAGTAGGTCAATTATTGCACTATATTCCACTATTTTGTTTGTTGTTTGACTGAGACATATTCCATGAATAGAGACTATCTCATCACTGGGTGAATAGATAACCCAAGCCGTGGATGGTAAATTACGATTAATACAACTAGCGCCATTAGCAAAGCCAATGTAACTATGAGAGAACGCCGACATCTAAAAATCAAGTGTAAAAACAAGATAAGCAAGATTAGTAGAAAATGTAAAAAACACTAACTGTCACACATACGCAGACAAAATGGTAAATAATGTACAAATATTCACCAAAATTTTATGCAAAAATATTTCTTTAGGTAAAGACCATTTCTTGGCTTTCCCAAAGGAAGACCATCATAATCAACCAGCTCATAGGCACCTTTAGCTAATACACGTTTTATGATGTAAGGGCCATGCGACATGGGTTTGAACTTTCCTGCACCTAACTTGTCATGAGCTTAATCATAAACCAAGACCAGGTCACCATTTGAAAATGAATGAGGATTAATGTTTTGGTCAAACTGAGCTTTGACACATTTTTGGTGAGCCTTGCTAGCTAGTATGGCATCACGATGATTTTCATCTAAATGTAGAAAGCGTTATTCATCTGCAGAGCTAGCAGGTTATAATTTGATTACTAGTTTTAGGGATGAGATTTCACATTCAATGGATAATATTACTTCCAAACCATAAACAAGCTGGAAAGGAGTAAAACCCGTCAATATTTTTATGGTAGTATGGTAAGCCCATAGCGCTGAAAAGAGCATAGAATGCTAGTTTCCTTTATGCATACCAACTACTCGTTTAATCATATTTGTTAAAACTTTATTGATAGCTTCGACCTGACCATTAGCTTGTGGATAATACAGAGTAGAGCTATGATGGCGAAGGCCAAATTGTGTAGATAGTTAAACCATCACAAAGTTACGAAAATGAATACCATGGTCTATAAAAATAGCTTGTGGGACACCAAACCGAGAAATTACATGATTGAAAATGAAAACTATTGCATTTTTGTTGTCATCTCTATATGTAAGCATCGCCTTGGCCCATTTTGTAAAGTAATCGACTGCAAGGATAATATACCCATGCCCCTCGGAAGAGTGAGGGTTACAAGTGATGAAGTCGATGCCCCAATTGGCAAAATGATCGACATCTATGATAGGGTGAAGAGGATCTCGAGGTGCTCGCATTTTGTGATCATAGATTTGGAAATTATGGCATTTGCGGACTATAGTAATGCAATCTTTAAACATTGACAACCGAAAATAAACAGCATGTAATATCTTTTGAGTAGTAGCATATTTGGACATATGACCACCACATGCTCCAGAGTGGCAGTCATTTAATTTTTTTCAGCCTCTTGAAAAGTCAGACAACGTCGAAATATAGAATCAGCACCACGATGATAAAGGGTGTCGCCAATAATATTGTATTTTTGGGATTGGTATCGGATTCGACGATGATGATTTTTGGATAACGTAGGCCTAAATGTTTGTGTTAGGAGATATATAATGATATCTCCATACCACAAATCTGATGTACTAATAAGAAATAGACATTCGTCAGCAAAAGAATCTTTTGCTACAATTTCTATATCAGTATGAGGAAAGTCACATAATAGTTTGGCAAAAATCAAATATTTCTTTGATTTGGATTTTTCAAATTCGAAATCAATCTCTTGTAAGATAACTATCCACTTGGAGTATTTTCCCCCAAGAAATTTTTTGGTGAGAATTTACATCACAAGGCTGCAATCTGAAATGACAGTTGTTTGTTGGAGAAGTATATAATGATGAAATCGTTGAACAACCTGCACAACTTCCAAGGCTAACTTCTCCACATGTGCATATTTAATACTAGTTTTAGTGAGACTCCTATTCAAATAGTAAATCACATGTACGCTGCTAGAATCATACTCTTGGACTAACACCATGCCAATGGTGGCATTAGATGCAGCTAAGTACTAAAAGTAATCTTGATGATAATTGGGTGGATGCATTAACGACTCATTGGTCAATGCATGTTTTAATGCATAAAAATCTTTATTAGCAAGCTCTTCCCAAAAAAATGGAATGCACTTTTTCAATAGTCGAGTAAAACCCTGGGTTAGTTCAACATAATTGTGGATGAATCTACGCAAAAATTTTTCTTCCCTTGCAAACTTTGGAGTTGAGTAAGGTTAGAAGGAGAAGGAAAATTTAGAATGGCCTCTACCTTGAGGGGGTCGACACGAATGCCTTCTTTCGAAACAATGAAACCTAGAAGCTGACCTGATTGCACACAAAAAACACATTTGTGCAGATTCAAGTGAATATTGTAGTGCCAACACCTAATGAAAATTACTTTTAAGTGCAATGGGTGACCCTTCCTTTTCATTGAATGCGCTGGTAGGTCATCTAAATAAGGATGAAAAATATGCTTGATATCATGGAATGCATAAGACATTTCTCGCTAAAAAGTCACGCCAACATTTTTTAGGCCAAATGGGAGTTTGAAATAAGCAAAAGTTCCTCATGGGCATATAAATGCAGTTTTATATTGATCGGAAGGGAGTATGTTTATCTGATTGTAGTCAGAAAATCCATCCATGAAGGAAGAAATTTCATTTCTGGCACAATCATTGACAATATGGTCGATATATGGAGTTGGATAATTTTCCTTGGGACAAGCTTTATTAATATATCAGTAATCAACACATACTCGAATAGTTCCTTGTTTTTTATTAACGGGCACAATATTTGATACCCAATCTATCAAAGGAACATGTTAAATCAATCATGCTTTCTACAAATTTTCAACCTCAGTCTTGATAGCGACAACTTTTCATGGATGTATAGGATGTAATCATTGTGTAACTGGATTAGCATCTAGATGAGTTTTTATTTCATGTACAACTATGCTAGGGTTGATTCTTGGAACTTCTTCGTACAACCAGACAAAGATGTCATGGAATTCCTGAAATAGGGCTTTGTAAGTTAGAATCTCTTCTAAAGAACAAGAAGCTCCTAAATGAATATTTTCTGTTATCCCAGGTTTCACTGAGATGTCTATACGTATTTTTGTCGATATGTTCCCTAAATTCTGTTCGAATTGGAAGAAAGGGTGGATATTGGAAATTGAGGATCACTAAGGGTCTTGGATGAAAACATAGATGAAAAATTATTCTAAATTTTGTCAAAGGATGGAAATAAAGTTAAACAATGATGAGTATCATTCCATGGCATTTCTTCCAAGGTCATAACTTCCATAATACCTTCATCACTTAAAAAATCAGTGTTAAAAGGATCAGGCATAGAGATTGGTTCCAAACGTGACAAATGAGAATATTCATCAATAATCGTATTCGTTCGATTGTCTTCAGACATTAATGAGTTGGAAAAAGACTAAATTTCCTCATAGGTTAACTCAAAACGGCTATGAGTCATTTCATCACCATATAAGATCATTTCTGATTCTGAAGGTACTTTCTGTGGATGTCTCGATTCAAAAGTACTTGATGTAATCATGTTAATCTAGGCATCATTAGGAAGGAAACTAGGTGGAGGGAATGCGAAAGTTCCCATCAAAGATGAGTCTTTGAGAAGACCAACACAAACTTGTTCATATGGAGTGGTTTATTTTCCAACAAATGTGATACTACCAGTAGAATTAGGGTCTGAGGTATAGTAGTATAGTTGGTCTACTTTCAAAATTCTTCCTTTGTGAAGAAACATAATCATCCTAAAATATGATGAAGCTACTGTCACCATGGCATAAGTCTAGCTCCCACCAAGAAAAAGGTTATATTCAAGTTGAGCATCAATAACCTCAACGTTTATAACAATTGTTTTTCCCTCTAATTTGATTGGAAAATCATTTAAAAGTCCACACAAATGAAAAACTCTTCCATCGAAGGCTTTCAAAGTCGTGGCAGATTGATTGATTGTCAGAGAACCCAAAGCTTTCCAATAGGAAATAGACATAATACATGTCGATGCTCCTTCATAAATCATTGTTTGAAAAACTCATCGAGTTTTGATATGAACTAGTATTTGAAAATCCAGTTGGTGCGGGATACATGGGACATGATTTTCGAGATCGAAAAAAATCAAATTGGATTCATGAGGATCTAATACTCCTATGGCCGATAATAATAATCTCCTTTGTGCTGGGAAAGTTTGCAGCACCTCAAGGGAAAAAATTGTCAAAGGTGACATAGCCAAATCTTTGACGATGTTATATTTCTGTGCAACCCTAGCATGAGGAATAAAGGATTAAAGGATGAATTTTGAATCATACCCTTAGGAGGTGAACGAACTATGATATACGGGTTTGGTTTTTCAATATGCAACGGTTTAGAAGAAGGAGGAGTAGGTGTGGAAGTTTGACCAGGTGGACTGGATTCATCTCCATCTTCAACAGGACTCTTTGATGTGTCATCTTTGGATATCGTCGCTACCATAACTTTGGAATACATCATCATGACATCTGTCAATGCAGACGAGGAGGATTGGTCATGAGAAACCATTTTTTTGTCTTGGGGAGGAAAAGGATCCTTCAAAACAATAGGCGTGGGTGAAGTTTTAACAAATTTGGAAACTTCGACATGATGTGGACACTCCCTGGTGTAATGATCTTCCTCACAAATTAGGCAAGGATACTAAGGTTTCTTCTTTTCATCAGATGGTTCATTCTTGTCTGATTTCTCCTTAGAATGATTGTCTTGTTCAACTTTTCCTTTTCCCTTTTTCTTATCTCTGGATTGCTTACCCTTGCCGATAGATGACTCTACGACATTAATTTCTGAAGTAATTTCAGGAGAAGGATCTTCTTCAGGTGATTCAGGTAGAGCAGAAATCTAAGTTTTCTTAGAATTTTTCTTTTTTTTCATTAGGTTTTTGGCTCACATAACCAATCATGCCATTTGCAGCATGTGATCCTATAAGAGCTGGATTATTTTGACGAGGTCATGGTAAATCTTGGATCTTTTCATACAAAGTACTAGATTGAGTATAAACAAGATCAAGGTATTGAGCATGAGCAATTACCTGCTCTTCAGTTACAACACCCCCTTTGGCCACATCTTCAATTATTACTTGTAAAAGAGATTTTATGAAACATTCGGCTAGAATCTGGGTTGGAATGTAAACTTTAACTAGGCGACATCTTCGTCTCCATTCGTGAATGTGATTTGAGATATGGGTTGACGTTGACTATTTCAAAGAATTTAAAGTTCAGTTCCATTATCACATAGAATGAGCAACTGAAAATGGGTCAAAAAATCTCTAGCAAGGGCATTAAATGTACTGAAAGAAGCATGTGACAATTCTAGATACCATTTGGCTATCGAACTAGTTAAGGTTCATTGAAAAAGTTGTAATCTAATAGGATTTTTGATTAGTGAGTTGGGCGTGCACCACATATGATAATTCATAACGTGGTTGGATGGATCTTCACCCGAATTACCTTCAAACTTCGGAATATCACTATGAAACTTAGTAAGAATGGTTGGCCAAAATGGTAAATAAAAAAGTGGATCATTTGGTAATTGAGAGAGGTTAGGAAAATCCAAAGTTGCATTAAGGGACACTGGCAGTTAGGATCCTGAGATGCATATTGATAACCCTGAGGGATGAGTCCCATATCAGGAGGAGGATACCCAGGATATCCTGGTATATCCTGAGCAGTTGGAATCTGCATACCGTGTGGATACCGAGGATGATCCATACCATATTGCGTTTGCATAGGTTGTTGAAACGTATGACCTGGGTATGGTTAATTCTAAAAAGGGAGACTCTTACCCATTTGACCTTGAATGAAATGTCCTTGAAAGGGTTGATCTTTCAAAGGTTGACCTTGAAGAAATTGAGTTTGAAAAGTTGGACCTTAAACAAACTGACTCTGGGGTAAACCTTGGAAAGGTGGCCCTTGAAACGGTACTTGCATAAATGGGACGTTAAGTTGTACAATAGGTATTTTGGGTATTGGCAAAATCGTAGGAATGAATTAAGCACCAGATACTTTAGGTAAATACTGAACAAGGGGTTGCATCGTAACTTGTGATATAAGTGGGACAATTAATTCTGATGCTCCTGGAATGGGAGTTTGAGGTGAACCTAAACCTAGGTTCTGAATAGTCATTGGTATAGTAGAATGTACCAAGGTTTGAGGAGTACTTGGGATAGGATGTTGAAGTGGTTGTTGGGTAGGTATCGATGGATTAGCCTGGATGGTTGGTTGGACTTGAAAAGTCATACCTTGAAAAGGTATTTTATATATAGGTTTTCCAAGACGTTGAATAGGTTGATACAAAGGCGCTTGAGAAGCAACTGGAATTGATTGTTGATTTAACGAAGGGTTGGAGATTGTATTCTTTTCAGGGTAAGGCATCTCAATGACAGGTCGAGGCATAATAGGTTGACCAAAACTAGTTTGATGCATTTGAGCATAATTAAGGTAATTCCCGACAGGGGGTTTCCCCCCAGCTATGGGGTAAGATCCACTAAAAGGTTGTCCTCCAAGTGGAGGATATGATGGTTTACCCCCAGGAAAGTAATAACCACCTGTTGGTTTGGTTTGTGGATTACCAACATTAGCGGAAATAATATTAATAAATTATTCAGATGTCAAACCTTCATTGGTAGGGTTAATTACACCAGTTGACATGTTTGAAGATGAGTTTGAGGAAGAAGCTCCTGAATAAGCTCCTACAAGAGAGTGATATCTAGGTGGTGGAAAACCACCATACAATGTTGACTCCGAAGAAGTAGAAAACATAGATGTGTCTGATGAGGTACTTTTAGAAGCCATCATAGACCAGCCAAAACCTGGTACAGTAGAATAAGGAACCGTGTGTCGCAGAATCCCTTGTCCTAAAAAGTTCAAGGGTGTGAAATACCAAGGGTCAGGGTGAAGAGATCTAAACAAAAGCTCCGAGTTTGTAGGTTCACTGGTAGAAACTATAGGTTCTTCCTCTTCGTCTGAAACAAGTTCTTTAATGGCAATGAGACTAGGATGGATACTATCAATAATAATGAGTTTCACACATGGTGAACGTGGAAGATTTGGAATATGCGATGTAGTAGATGTATGAACCTCAGGGTCAAAAATATCAGAGTTAGGTTCATCAATATCTGGTTCAAAAATGGGGTTTATATATTAAAAGTCTCCAATATCTGATTCAGTTTGAACAAGTTTAGTAATTTGTTAATCAGTTCCTTTTGAGTGTGATGTTAATCTATGAGTTTGATCAAATTTAGTTTCTGTTACTTCAAGGCCTAAAATAGTAGATGTTATTGGTTGACTAACTTCAATTCCTCTTACATCAGAGTCTATAAATAGTAGAAGTTTTAGTTTCTACTTTAATCTATTCTAACTAACTCGGTGTATACCCAAGGGCATCCTCGACTATCCTACATGATTGTCTTGGTAATTCCACGACAATGAAAAATTTTCAATTGATCAATTACATAATATCTAAACTAGACCTAAAGTCTCTAAAATGTAAAAAGCAACACAGAAAGTAACACGCACTAAAAATCTAGGAGTTCGAACCATACAAACTAACTCTTCACATAGATCAATAATTACTAGTTGGTGATGAAATCCAAGATCATAGTGATCAAAGTGAAAAGCTTTATATAAATTAGCATTTGGAACCAGTTACCCTAACAACCTGCTTATGGAATAGTTCGGTGCAAGTAAATCTACTACAAACCATCTTGAGAAAATATTACCATCCAAAAAGTCCAAGTGAGTCTAGTCAACATCTGTTCCAGGTTCAACTGGACCTTCCCTCTACCATCACCTTAGGTAGAGCCCTAGGATTATATTCACTAAGTTTACCAAATAAATTTTTTTTACCCGGGGGAACAGTCGCATATCGGATGTACACGCAAGGGAAGAGGAACAAGCTCAATCCCCTTGAAGGATCCTCCACATGATTAATTGGAGATTTACTTTCAAGTGACCCCAAGCACCTTTTGGTACTGTTGTAATACGTGAAAATCACTATATCTAGGCTGATGAAGTGGGTAAGATCACTTCACTAGATTCAACACAATCTCGTGTTTAACTCATGTACAAGAAGAGCTTCCTAGAGAAAAATGGAAATAATTGGGTTTTCTCTCCCTAACTCAAGATTCTATTGTTCGTTTGTAGCTTTGGAAAGTTTACTTCCTTCCCTATTCCAAATCCCTAGACTTAAGCTATTGTAGGTGGCATGAGCCCTAAAAAATGTAAAATTCTAGATGAATTTTAATTAACACCGTATTATTAAGTTGTTCTTTACTCAATGGGTGATGAAGGTGAAACTTATGATATTATGACATGACACAAAATCTTAATGCACTCTAAACTGCAATAGCAAATTTCAAATTCGATGAAACCCTATTTAGAGAAAAGAAAGAGTTTCTTTGATTTTTTGAGAAATGAAATGCAAAAAATCACAATTTTTCCAATTTTCTAAAACAACCAATTTCACTATAATGTAATGAAAATGCAGTCAACAAACCAAATTCCAAATTTCCCTAAACATCAAATAAGCCAAAATACTCTTTATCTCTAATCACTCAAAACTTTCAAGCACACAATAATCAATCAAGAGAGTTGGAGAAAATACATTTTTCCTTATGAATACTTTGATTTAATGATAATAACTGTACAATTGCGAAAAATTTTCCAAGATGAAAGCAACAATTTCCTTTATCAAGCATACATGACCATAATTTCTTTACAAAAGCATAATGTCTTAAGAAACCCTATTTTGAAATTCAACATGAATTTGAATATAAATAAGTAACAACTAAGGCTTAACCATTGTAGTCGATAAAACAAAATAAGAATAAGAATACCATTAGGAAAAGGACAATCTATCTTGTTTTGATCAATCCAAAAAATAACCAGGCAAAACCCTAAGCAATTCTTTCAAAAAGACCTAATCTTCAAAAATCATTAACAAAGCAATCAACTGAGTTGAGAAGAGACACAACACAGTCCAAAGAAAGATAATCACACTTCGAGAAAAACAAACTTAGGTATGGGTTGAAGCAAAAGCTATATTTTCATAAAATTTCAAGGGCTGCACGGGTTTATAGTAGAAAACAAAGTGCATGCACTTTGTTGCTACGGGGAAAAAGGGTGTAGAATTGTGCTCTATTAACAAACATAAACGATACAGGGGAATAACTTAAGAAAAAGTAAAAAAATTGAAAAATAAACCACTCAGATCTAAAAGGCCATTAATTTATAAAGACTCAGGTTTAGATAAATAAGAAAAATCAGAAAGCAAAACTAAGGAAGAAGATGAGAACAAAGACATTCCCCAGTATGGTCGCCAATTTGTTACACCAGACAATCCCTCTTGTGGACAAGAGCAATCTCCGTAGATCCTTAACAGAAACTAAAAACAAGCAAGACAATTGAACTGTCTCTTTCCCTAAGTTAAACTTGTTTGAATCATAAGAATTAAAGATAATGGATGAGCCTCTTACCTCTTTCACGAAATGCTTGATGAAGATCCCTTGTTGTGATTCGATGCATCTCTTCAATTCTTGATAAGACCTACAAACATATACCATAAAAATATCAAAAGTACATGTGATATAATAATCCAAACAACTTAGCCTAATGATCAAGGAAATTAGGAATTGAATTTTCCTTAATAAACATTATAAACGATTATAAACCATTCATCATTCCAATAAGATAAATCAATGGGGGAAAGTGTTCATTTGTATTAATCAAAGATTAAGAGGAGCCTTACAACCTTTGCCTTGATGCTGTGAGGTACCTCCCAAATGCTTTCAATCTCCTCCTTAGATGACAAGCTTTTCAATCTCAAACCAACAATATAAGTTTGTCTTCTCTAAGTTCTGGCCTCCTTAATCCCTCTACCCTCTAGTCATTTTATAGGCCAAGAGGAGGAAGTTTTAGATCCAAAAGAGGAGGATGAGACTCCTTCATTGAGGGATTAGGTTACCATGAGGAAATGGATGGAGATGCATCATATGAGGGTTACAGTTCGAATAGTCATCACCTAGAAGCTTTTAGTTGGGAAATATTCGACCAACTATGTTTCTATAATGTACTTTTTATTTTTACTTTCTAGAATTCACCTGTGTGGGTTTATAGTGGAAGACAGAGTGCAGCTCTATGCTATTCTCAGATGTAATTTCAGCTCATGTGTGGGAAACTCTAGGGAAATCAGTGCAGGTGGAACTTATCAAGGTGTACCAACTATTTTTCTAAAATTTATCATCTACATTAAAATATTTTGGGTTCTTTGACTTCTGAGGGAGTTGGTTCAAACATGTTCACAGATGGTAAAAAGACCCATAAGCTGATCAAGTGTCATGGTGACAAATTGACATGTAACACTTAGTTGGCCCCCAAGATTCCATAGTGTAATTTCCCGAATAGTAGTCATGCTGACTGAAACTGCACATTGCGCAGTTCCAGTCCTCAACAGGCCAAGATGGATTGTACTCTGCATAGTTTCAACAATTAGTTAGCTCATTGGTAGTCTGGAATATTCTTTGCGTAGTTCCAACAGTTCGTCTTCTAGCCTCTCCTAAAGAAAACTGCGTAATTTTCCCAAGCATCCACTGAGGTGCGTTGCATGTAAGTCCTCAAGTTGCTTTTAGTTTTCAACTGACATTTTGCTTGCCATGAGTGTTTCTTTGTCCCAGATATCACAGGTGTTCAACAGTCTCTCAGTGGTGCATGTATAATGGCTTCCAAGAGAGCAGGGTCAAAGGATACCATAGAGAGAATAACTAGAGATATGGTCGAGTAAGTGTCTGTGAGGTTGCCCATATATGAAGATACTAAGATGTTCATAGACAAGGTGATTTGAAACTGAGATCTTAAATCAATATAAAGGTATTACAGACTCATGTGTTGGAATGCCTATATTACTTAGTGCAACGGATTGAAAATATTGCGAATAATATAGAAAAGGTGCAGTTAAAAAAACATAACAGTCACACACATTAACACAGCAAAATAATCAAGGAGTTCACCAGACTTCTTGGCTTCTTCTCCTGGTCCAGCTTTCAGTGTTGACCTCTATATTATGTCTTCAAGAGCAGATTATTACAAGTGTGAGCTCAAAACGAGTCTCAACACAATAGAAACAAAACAACAGGGATTTACTTAAAATCCTCAAGTCTACAAGAGTACACATACTCTCCCTCTTGCTCTCTGTCTTATGCTATTTCTCTGTCTCAGCAACTGCTTCCTCTGTCTCTGCCATTGAATGGCTTTTAAGCCTATCAGCGCTTGTTTGTTCGTCTCCCCTTTCGGGTTCTCTGGCTTACGGCCGCTGTCCCTTCCTCTCCTTCTAGAGCATTTAACAATAATTTCTAAACTCCCTAAGGTATGGTGGCCACCTGTTCATAACGAAAAGGACCACTGGCGTGGGTGAAATCCCAAAAAGTTGCTTCTCTGTTTACATAGAGAAATACACAAAAACACTGAAAAATTTGACAAAATGTTTTCTATCGCACTTCAAATAATATTGAATCCACCCTATAATCCTATCAGGTCCGCTTTGATTGTTATCGTAAGCCCACCGTTGATCTGTGTGATCTCTAATCCAACAGTTGATATCCATTTTGGGCAGCTTATGTGCACAGAGATTGCGCAGCGTAAAAGGTGGTTTTCTCTCTTTTGTGCCAAGCCACGTGTCAGCTAGTGTATGGTATCAGACGGAGCCCGTCCAATACCACTTACCGACTGAGGCCCGCCCAAAATCCTGCTTACCACGAAACTCAAATAATATAAAACTACATTTATAAACCTTTCAGGTCCGGTTTTATCGCTTTGGGTGCATTTCCTTTGTATTTCATTTTTATAATGGAAATGCGTAAATACATAGAAAAACCTGACAAATCCCTTTTTATCAGAACTCAAAATTTATCAGCCGCATCTATAAACCCCATCGGGTCTGGCTTATCACAAGTTGCATGTTGTGTCGGCCCCGCTCCTTTATATCAATGCAATGTGATATTGCGATGCGATATATCGCAATCACATATCACATGGTCTTCGGGCCTTTGGTAAGTCCTCCCTTGTGTTTTAGTGATGCGATATTGTGAGTTAATCTGGGCTGTTGATCTTCACGCTCGATCAATGGTCCTCGCTAAATCACACTGATTGGGATCATGATTTCCATAGGGATGCCTTCGATGTACTCCGCTGACTTCTACTGATTGCAATATTCGAATTAGATCTGGACTGTTGATCGGTCCGATTCGATGGCTCTTGTGCAATGTCACTTCCACCTTCATTTAGCTTTGTTTCCCGCCATTCTTTCACTGTTTTCCCTTTCGATAGTGTTTCCGATAGTGAATATATATGAAGACATAGAGGTTTTAGGATCCATTTTGGATCATGCCTTCCCATTGAAAAGCTTTTGGACCACCAAAAGTTGGTTTTTAGAAATCGATCAAGTGAGGATACAACTCCCTCACTTGTTTAACTTCTATCCATTGTGCACTACTTGGTTTTGAACCTTTGAGCCCTATTCTCAGGTACTCAACATCCCCTCCACGCATAGTTCTCACCTTCCTTTCCAGAACTGTATCTTCATGTAACTCGTTGAGATATTTAGGCAATAGATCCTCAATAGAAGGAAACTAACTTTTCTCTTCAGGATCTTCAATTAATGAAGGTTCATACAATCTCAAGTTTTCTACATTAACGACTGAATAGATCTGCATATAAGCTGGTAAATAAGGGCGAAAAGCATTTTCACCAATTTTATCAAGTATATTGAAAGGTCCATACCTTATTGGTTTTAGTTTCTTACCTTCACCTTACATTTTTTCTTTGCTGATGTACATCCAGATTTGATCACCAACTTGGAAACTATGCTCAACCCAATGCTTGTCATGTTTTGCCTTGTACTTGGCTTGACTTCTTTCTAGTTGTTCCTATACTGCCTAGTGAATTTCCTGGATTTGTTCAATGAACTTGGTTGCTTTGTCCACATCACTATGTCCATCAACTACTATGTCTTTACGAAAGACATAATCCAAGGGATACTTTGATATAAACCAAAACAAGTCTCAAAAGGAGATCTCTAAGTAGAAGTGCTTGGCATGGCTGTAGGCATGCTGCACATAGCACAAATGCTCATCCCAAAGCTTGGGATGCTTGCTGCAATAGCTTCTGAGAAACTGGATCATTTTCTTGTTGACCACCTCTATCTGACCATCTCTTTGTGGATGAAATGTTGTGCTCTTCTTCAACCCGGTGTCCATCAACTCCCATAGATTTAACCAAAACTTTTTAACAAATCGAGAATCTTGATCATATACAATAGAAGTGGGTAAACCAAAATGAACCCATACATTCTGAAAGAACAACTTGGCTATTTGTTCACCTGTAACCTGCTTGTTACAAGGTATAAAAATACACATTTTATTGAATCTATCCACAACAACATACGAATAATCATGACCTTTTCTAGATTTTGGCAATCCCCCAACAAAGTCCATGGAAACACTTTCCCAAGGACTGTTGAGATTGCAACAAGATGATGGAGCTTAGTGAAAAGAATCGCCTTCACTAAGTGGGCCTGCAGGCTATTTTTGGTGCAAGTCTATTTTTAGACTATGTCTATTTTTAGACATATGGATCATGTCTATGGATTGCAAGTTGCTATTTATGGATGATTGATCAAGTTGGAAAAAATAGATGGACTTCTATTTTTAGACCACAGCGGAGTGACCACAGCGAGTGACTGCCAGTCTAAATATAGAACAGTCAAATATTATTAGCTCATAATAATATTTAGACTATAAACTTTGTCTTATTCTCTTGGAGCACTTCAGGATGAGCTACGGATGTGGTACATGCAGATCCCAGAAGGAAATACGTGGTTACCTATGGGATAACTAATATTTGCATGCAGGACTTCAGTTAGAACTCAAGTGAGTTGAGTTTAGTGGACTGGAGGTGCAGTTGATGGAGTTGTGTTCAGTTTAGCTTTGTTAAACTGGTTGTATTTAGTCTAACTGGCAAATAGACTAGAGATGAGTTGGGTGAATTAGTTATTAATTAATTCACAAGTTATTAACTCATAATACAACTAATGAATACATCAGTTAACTCAGTTGCATGTCAGTGCATGTTCAGTTCAACAGGGACAGGTGTTAAAGAATCAGATTGCTATCAGTTGTGACTATAGTTGTGCATCAGATCTTGCACAATCAAGGGATTGAGTATGCCAATGAGTTTGCCCACATATTTTCCCACATTGTAGCTTGTGCTCACGTGATTTAGCCAAGTAAATACGTGGTTGCCTTGGAATTATCATCAGTTCTTGAGCAGGTATTGAGCAGCGGAGGCAGGCAAGCAGCGAAGGAGATTTGACCCAGTGATTGATTCAGATCTGAGCTGTATTGTGTGTAACAGAGGTGGAGATACTTGTGAGAAGTATTATGCTGTGTAATGTTACATGACTCAATCATTAATATACAGATAGTTGGGGTTTTTAGCGAGATGCTTTCCCCGGGATACATACTGTGTTAATGTGTGAATGCTCTTGATGTTTTATTGTTATTGATGCTGCTATATTGATGATCAACGTAGAGGAGCTTATGTATTGTGTATGTTTTCCGCAATAGTACATGATCAGGATATTAATCTCCATTGAATATGTGTTAAATTATTCAAAATTTCTACATGGTATCAGAGCTGTTGATCATAAGATCTACAATTCAGGAAGTGTTTACAATCTATTTCTCTAGGCAGAGCCTGTAATCGGCCAGGTAGCCTCTGGATTCATCCTTCCTTTGGAAGGTGAAATATCCGGTAAAAGCCCATACAGTCAATCTCTGTACAAGAAATACTGCGTTCTCACGAATTTTAGATCGGAAGCAGTTGAGTTTTTTGAGCTGGTGGAATGGCGCTCAAGGATAACCTCAGAAACATCTAAGTGTGAGAATGGAGACAGTATGCCCTAGTATCTCACGAAGTTCACCCAATGCTGGGATGAGCTGGGAAGTGTGGGGGTGACTGTCGATGATGAGGATGGTGAGTCTAGCTCTCGTTGGCCTTCCTAAGAGTTGGCATAGCTACCAGGACTCGGTGAATGGAAGGGAGAAATTGCCAAGATGGGAGAGACTTTGGTCGGATCTTGTGCAAGAGGAGATTAGATGGCGCACCAGAGATAGTTCTTCATCTATGCATG
>APFE031109626.1:12376-42996 GCA_000404065.3 Pinus taeda | reverse complement strand
TGTTCAATGTTGACCGGTTGCAAAGGGAAGGCTGATTTCTTTTGTCTTCCACTTGAAGTTTGACAATTTCGGCATTTCTTCACATATTCATGAGCATCTCTAAACAGAGTGGGCCAGTAATACCCAGCATGGATGATTTTGTGAGTTGTGGTATCAGCTCTGAAGTGGCCTCCTGCTGGTCCGTCATGCAATTCCTGCAAGACTCTTTGTGCTTCCTATTTTTCAAGGCATCTTAATAAAATGGAATCATAATTTTGTCTAAAAAGAACATCATCAATAATGGTAAAATTTTTTGCTTTCAATCTTATGGCCCTTTTGTTTTTGTAGGACAAGTTGGGAGGTGCATATCCATTTTTTAAGTAAAATATTAAATCGACATACTGTGATTCAGAGTCAATGATACTTATCTGGTCGATGGTTTCAGATTGATCTGTATCGCTTGATTCTGGAATGTTGGATGTTCCTGCCAATAACCTGCAAAAACCTTGGCCTCTAACAATCTTTGCTGGCTTGATTTCTAGGTCATATTCTTGAAGTGCTGTTACCCAATTTTCCCTTTTTTCTCCCAGTTCTCTTTGGATTAATAGTTGTCTAACTGAGGAGAAAGGAACTATAACCTTTGTATGGGTTTTTAACAGGAAGGTTCTATAATGTTTAACTGCTTTATATACAACAAAGGCTTGTTTTTCTACTTCAGAATAGTTTAGTTCTGCACCTTGAAGATTTGAGCTATAGAATGAAATCGGTGCTTCCAAATTGTGATCGTTGATCTATGTAAGTACTGCGGCATAAGAGGAATCAGATGCGATGGTATACAATGTAAAATGATTAGAAAAATTTGGGGTATTTAGAGCTGGGGCATTGATTATTGATTGCTTGATTAATTCAAATGCTTCCTTTTCTGGCAATCCCCATTTGAAGACTGAACTTTTCTTAATCATAGTTTGAAGTGGTAAAATAATTTGAGAAAAATCTGGAATGATTCTTTTTACAAAATTGATTTAGCCTAAAAATGACTGCATGGACTTCTTATTATGAGGAAAAGGAATTTCAGAAATTTCTTTAATCCTGTCTGGATCAATATAGATGCCATATTTAGATACAATAAAGCCTAGGAGCTTACCTTGATCAAGAGCGAAGAAAGATTTCTTAGGATTCAGAGAAATACCGTATCTCTTACAACGTTGGAAGATTTGATTCAAATCATGCAAGTGATTGGATCTCTCTTTTGAAAATACAGTAATATCATCTAAATATACGACTACTGTTCTATTAATCAATCCTTTGAAAGCAATATCCATCACCCTTTGGAAGATGGCTCCTGCATTAATAAGTCTGAAAGGCATTTTCTCATATACACATGTTCCCCACTTTGTTCTGAATGTGGTTTTGAGTCGGTCATCCGGGTGGACCAGAATTTGGTTATACCCTGAAAACCCGTCCAAAAAGGACATTAACTATGAGCCTGCCACTGATTGGAGTATCTGCTCCATAGTGGGTAATGGGAAATTATCCTTTAGACTTGCCTTATTTAAATTCCTGAAATCAATGCAAATGCTTATGTCGCCATTTTTCTTATTGACTGGTACCATATTGGAGGCCCAGTTTGAGTGTCGTACGGGAAAAATAGTCTTAGCTTTCAAGAGTTTGTTGAGTTCCGACTTTATTTGACCCTCTAAGTTTGGATGAATTTTTCTCAACTTTTGCTGAACTGGTTTCTGTTCGGGAAGCATTGGGATAGTGTGCTGAATAATAGATGTGTCATATGTTTTTAGATCATCATATCTCCAAGCGAAAACATGTTTATTCTTTCGTAACAAAATAATAAATGCTTCCTTTTCCTCTATGGAAAGTCCTAATCCTAAATTAATGTTTTGAGGATTTTGTTCGGTGCCAATGTTTATTAATTCAAACCTTAAGGTAGAGCTCTGAAGCTTTGTATTAGACACAGGTTTGAACCTGTCTTTAATATCGTAAAGATCTTCAAGCTTCACTACGCGCTTAGGGATTGAGTTTTCCTCTTGTTTACCTTGTATTTGAGTATCATGCTCATCTTCCTCAATGATCTGATTGTCATAGGATTTTTCAGAGGTTAGAAATTATAAAATGTCATCATCATCGTTAAACACTCTCCAATTGGTTACATTATCAGGAATGGATGGCCTAAAAAGTAATTCTACTGAAAACCTATCTGGACTATAGTCTTCGAAAGGGAGTAGCTTGGAAGCGACATTGGCTAGCAAGTCGGCTGCCGAATTTTGTGCCCTGGGAATGGAAGAAATATTGAATGCTAAAAAATGGGATGTTGGCTCTTGTACCAGCGATTGATAATGCTTAAGATGGTTCGAAAGACAATGAATTGTATTCCTTACCTGTTTAACGATAATTTCAGAGTCGCCAAAGACCTTTAAGTATTGAACTTTGAGGCCGATCGCTTTATATAGTCCTTGGACTAGTGCTTCGTACTCGGCTATGTTATTGGTGCATTCAAATTCTAATCTACAGGACAGCATTGTTTTTGCTCCTTGCGGGCTAACCAAAATGCAACCTGCTCCTGATCCTTCACTAGACTAAGATCCATCAAAATATAAAGACCAAAATAATGAATTCTCTACAGTTTTTGTTACAACATTCTTAGTAACATTAACACATTTAGACCTGTCGGTCTGTGAAAAATTTTCAATTTGTGATGCGAAATTGTTGACTGAGAAAGGAGATGGCTGGGCAATATAATTGCCGAAAAATGACTCGGAAGAATAATTTCCTAAGATATTGTTGTTGAACGTAACCGGTTGATTTTCCTGTTCAAATTCTGTAACAGTGTGGGTCATATGTTTCTCTCGATCAATCTTTATTTGATTGGGCTTACCCTTATAGGGGAGCCACATGTGTGACCAATCGGTGGAGATATACCCATGGAGCTTTTTTGACCAATCCCTGCTTAAAATCAACCCATAGAATTCAGGTATATCGGCGACTAGGATGTCAATTCTTTGGACTATTCTTGGGTCTGTCGATAACCTGATCGTTACAGAGTTTATTTCCCCTAAAACCTGAACTTTAGTTCTATCTAACTGCACAATGTGAATAGAAGACTTCTGGGGTTCAATATTCAGTTTAGAGCAAACTGAAGCAGGTATTATATTCGAGGATGCCCCAGAATCGATTAAGCAGTTGTATAGATTTCGATTATAAATTTCATAAGTCAAGAGGAAAGGAGGGGTATGGGAGTTTGATCTATCTCTAATCAGAATTGTGTCAGTTGCCTCAACTCTACCAGCAGGAGGTTGTCCTGAGTCGCTTGCAGCTTTAGGGTGGGAAGAGGGAAGAAGGAACAATGTTAGTCTTTGAGTAGTAATTTTTGCTGATGGTTTAAATTTACTAAGTTCAAACAGCGTGATGTTTGCCTTAGTTTTCTTCATGTCTCGACATGTTTTAATCCACGAATCAGAAACTACCAATGTTTTGATGATGGAGGTGTAGTAGAGGGTGATGGGTTGAGTTTAGATACTGTCATGGCTGCTTTCTACGGGTACCTTTCCTTTACGATATTGGTTCCAACGCTCCTTTCTTTGGATTAGCTTGAACAGGTTCGGGAGTACCTTTACTCCTAGTAGTGACAGGAAAGGCTTCTTGCTCCGCGTCAGTGTTGGAATTAGGGAGTATAAAGTCCCACATCCCGTGACATTCAACTACTTCCTCTTCTTCTTCTTCAGATGGTGTAACTGTTTCTTCCTCTTCTTCTTCTTCAGGATCCGAGTCTGCATATGATATAACATTTGGAGGTTTGGACTCTGGTTTCTTGAAATTCCTAAATGGTTTCTTCATTGAGGATTCTGATACTTGTTTCTTGATCTCAACCATTTCGTTCGACATGGTTTTAAGGAATTTTTGAAGGCCTTCCATGTCATATGGATCCTTAGTAATCTTTTTCTTAGAGTCATATTTAAAGGACACTTTTTTATATTTTCTTTCTTCCAAGGCAGTTTTCTTTTCTAAGGCGATTACACTTTTTTCCACAGCGAGTGCTTCCTTCATGTTTTCGGCCAATGTCGGCTGTTTAGCCCTATCGAAAAATATGGAAATATTTGAAGGCAAAGCGGTAATATACCACTCGCTTCTAACTTGTTCGCTTGGCTTATCATCAGTGGGGATTTTGATCAAGAGTTTGTTGAATCTGGAGTTAAACTCCTTAATGGGTTCTCTTGACTCGATCCTTAAATTAGAAAGGTCATGGACAAGTGTAGCTAAGGATCTGTCATCGCCGTATTTGGTGAGAAACTGTTCCTGGAAAATATTCCAACTCGTGATGGATCCAGAGGGCAAGGAAAAATACCAAGACCCTGCAGATCCTTGTAGTGAATAGGGAAACAATCTTACTACCACATCTTCTTCAGTGACTCCCTTCAAATTGACCGACAGCATAAAATTGTTAATATGTTCTTCTGCCGAAGTTCCAGCATCTGGATTGAACTTGGGTAACCATTTTTCGGGGTAATCGGGTAAAGGATGTAAAGGTGCAGGAATGGTGACCGCACCAGGACTTCTCCATGGTCTTTGGGCCATTTTAGGATTACCAACGATCGCTTGTGGTGTTCCAGGTGCCTGAGGGGGAGGTGGAAGTACAGACTAAAAAGATTGCGATGCTTGAGATGAAGTCCCTTGGTGAACAATGATATGAAGTGGTGAAGTGGGTGTATGACTTCGCACAGGTGATGATGAAATGGAAGATGATGGGGAAAAGGTTTGGCTACCAGAACCTTCAGCGGTCTTTTTGATCCTTTTCTTTTCAGGTAAAGGAAATTCGGGTGGTTCAATACCTAGCTTTTCGCTTTGGAGTCTGGTAAGATGGCGGGTAAGCGAAATTGCAAAGTGTGACTGCCTTGTGATACTTCAGATCTAGGAGGGGAAGTTGAGAAGCCTTGAAGTTTCTGGATGATGGATTGAACTTCAGGAGACTCCGGACTTAAGTGTTCTGAATTATGATGTAATTGAGTGGTAGTGGTTGATTCCTCTTCTTCTCGTCTGGATACTGGAGATTTAGAATGCGAACGAGATGTCCGAGGAGAGACGGAGGGTGAGTTACTCTTTGAATGGTTTGTAGGTGTTGGCTTAATCGCCATTCATAGAGGATGGCCCTCCTTCTAGCGCCAGAAATGTTGATGGCCTGAAAATCACTGCCACAACATTGGGGGATAACCACCCGGTCCGGACCTTAGTACAGCTCCTTTTCCGTTTGGGATGGTGGCTCTGACTGGAGATAACGGGACCAATTTCCCGATAATAAAATAAAAGGGATGGATGATGATGAATAGTTTGCTTAAGTGATAGTCAACTAGCATATTCTATTGACAGAAATAGGGAAACTAATACTAATCCTGGGAACAACTTATTCCTTCGGAATGCAGCGTTAAATAATCTTTATCTATCTAACAGGCATATAGATGATTCTGTAAAATAAATAAGAGACATTCAATCATTCAAAGATTACTTCATATGAATAGTCACAATGAAGCGATAAACACAAATTACTGCATTCACTGTTTATATCATCGATACATATATATGATTGAAAGGGAAGCATGCGATAAACAACTAATAGTGGAATGCATAAGGAATGTTGCGAAAAGCACACACACACACACACACACACACACACACAAAGATATATATATAGATATATAAGCGATAATAGCAAGAGTGATTTAAACAACAATTCATATAACAAAAGTGAGTACAGACGCAGATAATAGTACCATGTGAGCTGCAGATCAATCCGAAATATCAATCGCTATTCAAAATTCCTTCTTCAACACAGAAATGCTTTTAAACAATGACAGTAGTGCACATTTGCATAAAAACCTTTCTCATTAAATTCAGAATAATTGGTCCAGTTTCATAAAAAAAATATCCCTGAAGTACAATAGTGCAACTTCAGGGTTTAAGTCATATACAAAACTTTACGACCCTTTCTAAATGCATAAAAGGGTCTATAAATACTACTAAGCTAAAAAAATATATCAAACAAAATCCTACTAAATTGGTATCCGTAAGTGCGGTCTATTTCTCAGGGGTGATCTGGTAGTCGGCGATGTGAGTCATGACTCAGGTTGTTTGCCCTTAAACTCGAGTTGGCTTATCGCAAGCATCGGCTCCACTTCTAGCGGTTTGTTGTGGTGGAAACTGAATTGGGCGGCAAAGGTGGCATCCTGATTGTTGGGTATAATATACCCGACAGCATCCGTGAGACATTTCAAGGTGGCTCTTTGGCTGTATGGCTTGATCAAGAAGAACCAATAAGCATCCCATGTCAAACTATTGATTCCAGCGATTAATCTTCCGTTTTTCTCCAGCTCTGGGTAACATGAGTGTTCCAACATATTTGTTGTTGTTAATTGACCTAGAGTAGATTGGGAAATCGTATTAGACAAATAGTGTATTATTTACTAATTCAACCAAATTTCCAGTGGTTGTTTTGCATCTGGAAATTTCTCTTTCTGCCTTCATTAGTTGCGATTGCCATTCTGTGAATAATATTTCTTTGTGCGATTCCAGAATTCTCGGTAGATTAGTCGCCTGGCCTATATCGGAATCCTACCATTCTATAAAGTTTGTCAGTGTTTCTTCGGCCTGATCAAAATCGGTCCTTGCTTTTTCTACCTTTTCGCTTATGGATGCTACCAACTTGCACAATGGTTCTGCTTGTGTAATCTGCTGACATAGTAGCTTAACCTGATTAATCAATGCCTTATTTAACTGAAGCGCTTCTGCTTTGAATTCGTCTACCTGAGGGAGCGTTTTCATTTACTCAATTTGAGTGGTCAATTGAGCGATTTGCTCATCTTTTGCTTTCATTGTTCCCTCAGCTGATATTCTTAATTGCTCCAGTGCCGCTGATAGCTCCTTTTGTCTTTGGATTTCACCTTCATCAATCCTCTGCTTTTGCTCTTGTAATTGCTTGGTGAGCTGATTATTGTTCTGTTGCTGCACTAGCAATTCTTGCTCCGCCTGCTCTGCCTTCTGCTGAACTTCTGATAATCTCGCCTGTAGCGAAGAGATGTCTTGGTCCTTGGTCTTCAATAAACTGCTTACCTCTGATGCTTTATTAATGGTTGCCGCTGAATATGCTCCAGCAAATTGCGATAGCTTGGTTAAGTCATCGGAGGGGTCGAATTCCTCTTTCCACACAACATTTCCCGTTACTGTTAATTCAGGGAGCGGGGAAGGTTGATCAGCTCTTCTCCTTTTCCTCTATTGCTTCACAACAACTTTATGCTTAGGGCTATAAAATACATCCAAAGGGGGAATCTCTTCAATTTGCAAAATGATTTCTCCCTTTGGATCTTTAGGAATTATCTCTGTTTCTTTTGATTTGGGTAGGCTGCTGGTTTCGCCTGAAACTGGTTTCGATGTCGCTTCTTGCATGTCGCCTTCTTTAGAAACCTCATCATCTTTCGAGCACTCTAGGTTTCTGATAATTGTACTGAATTGTTGCCATTGTTGGAGCAAATTCGGATCAACTAATATATCATTATTATTTTTAGAGCTGCTCTCTTCTTGGGCTTTCGCCTGGGTTTGTTCTTGTTGCTGCATATTTTCCTGGATTACTTCCTGCCACTGGCTATGCACTTCCTCCTGTTTCTTTGATGTAGTAGGAGGTGGCGTATTACTTCGCTGTTCAGGCTCACTTGATCTGGTTGTCATCGGAACAATCACTAATAGGTCTAGAGGCAGAGTTTGCAACCTCTGTTCTCTAATTCTGTTAAATTCGACTAGCCCTTCATCATTATACACATTTCTAGCAAGCGACTTAACTTGATACAACGATTCAGCCGATGCAAACAAATCCTCGAATCTGTCTTCTTTGTGCTCGACCTTGGCCAATTTGGCCTGGTCGAGCGCATTGTAAGCGATCTTCCTCAGATCATACTGCCTGCTTGGCAGAGTAGCCAGAGTGAGCAAATTCATTTTTCCAGCTTCCTTCTCTGCATGTTTGATATCATGCAGGGTATAAATTCCAATTCGTAAGGGAAATGAGGGCCAAACATGTTTTTTTGCTCTTTTCAGGGTCTGAGTAACCCCATCAAGATTGATTTGATAAGCTACTTCCCTGGCAAGTAACTTATCGGGGATGTAAAGTGGTAGCACATGCGGCCTGGCCTGACTGCCGAAAACTCTGATGTAGGTGAATTTCTCCTCCCCAAACAAGCTTGCTACTGCAGTCAAATCTACCCCTGCTTGCTCAGAAATCTTTGGGGCAGGTTTATAAAAAATGGAATAATGAATTGGCAACATAAAACCGTTGCAGATTTGATAAAGATGGTGCTTATAATTAGTCTTCCACAATTTTTGATAATATATGTGATGGGTGTGGGTCTTGGCGCGTCCCTCCATCCCAGTACAGGAAATTCATAATTAAAACACAACACATCCATCACATAGGCACTGTAATAGAATGGCAGAATAACCCTTTCTGTGACGTGATAGTTAGACCTGAAATCGAGGATGGCTTTGGCTAACTTGTCGGATAGTATAACCGCCCAATCCATAATTTTTCCACTACATGCTGCGTCCATTAAGGGGACCATTTCTATGGTAAAATTGGCAGAGTCATGCAATCCCCATAGTCTACACATCATAATTCCAGCATAGCAGCAAGGAGAACATAGGGAGTCAACTGAGTACTTACCCGAGGCTTCATGCTTGTGTTTCGCTAGGTTCTGTCTCCAGCCTCGAATTGGTTCAGACTCGGTCTCGTTCTTTGCTCGAAATTTCTCCAAAAATGCCGCATTATATTTTTTTTCTTCTGCCGGTAGGTGATACATTACCCTTAGATCTTCGGCTCGAAAAGAACCAAAAATCCTCCCGTCCACAGTGCTAAACAATCTGTTGATAATTGGGAGCTCTTGGATTGCCCACCTTACCACATCTGTGTATAGGAGAATTTTCTCCCGAGCCACTATTCTGTGTAGAAAGGAGTCGGCCAAGTCTTTTAAATTGGCGTCGGATTTACTGGTATTATCACATGAAATTTCTATCTCGGTCACCTTCGGCTCCTTTGCTTCAGTCAAATTATACGTCTCTTACCAAGTGGTCTTGGTAAGTCCCAAGCACATTGTATCTGATATAAGCCCTTTGTTCTTACCGCTCAGATCAACAACATCTTGCCCCGCGGCTGGTGAAGCAGTAGGCATTGTGGTCTTCTTGGACTTCTTTCCCATCCCACTTTCTTCTGTCTCTATGGAAGAATCCTGCACAGAGCGAAAGATAGGCGTAACACAGGCAAAAATAACATGAATTGAACAAAATGAAGTATATATATCGGATGCATTCATAGCGATCAATTGACTTAAGGTGGCCCTTGGATCAAATCCGTGGATAGATCGCAAGCCTGCTGTTCTCATTAAATGGTCGTTATGGCCTGTCAATCTCATTAATTCCAGTCGCTTTGATTAATGGCTGAATGATTCATTTGAAGCATGCCTTGGGCGATTTGGCGGTTTGAACGCGGATGAGCAGCTTTTCAAAGGATATTGCCTTAATTACAAATAAATCATATTAAACTACCATTTATGACTTTTTCTTTAAAAACTGCGTTTTTTTTCCTTTTCGCAATCGGGCATCAGGGAAATGCTAAGTTATTACATTGGTTTCGTTTGGAATCCGCAATTGCCGATAACAATATTGCATCGTGTCGGGAACGGCTATGAGGGTCATTTAGAATGAGGGCATGGTGAGTCGTTGATCGCGGATAGCGATATCACATCGCATCGGGAGAGGGGGAGCTTATTTGCACTTTAAGTGTTATCGTCGATTGCCGATTGCCGATTTCGCATCGCAATTGAAGCAAGTTTTGCTATTCATGTTGCTTTATGCTTTCGCCGATATCCGATAGCGATTTTGCATCAGTGAAAACCAAGATGTCCCTTAAGTTGTGCTTTCTTTATCATTGCGATATGCGATCTTGCAATCGCTTTATCGCAATGATAAAGATAAATCATTTTATGTTGGGGTTTTTTGATTGGTTTTACTAAAAAGGGCCTTTTAATAATGTTTCCTTTTATTCAAGCCTTTTTTGAAATAGAACTCTAAATTGACACCAATTTGAAACAAAAATTAAAAGGACCCATTTCACATTATATTTTTAGAATAGTATTATATGAAATGGGGGGTTGTTCTATGGCACAACACATATCCATCATAATGAACAAATATTGCTTCATATCTTCATCAAAAAATCTTGTGAAGGAGGAGGATATGGAAAACTCACTTGTAGAAGTTGTCATCTTCAAAATGAACAAAAGCACTTCAACAAAATTCTCAAATCTTTCAAAAAACTAATGACAAATTTGTGAACTAAATGGTAGTAGAATCAAATTCTCATTCAAGCAACCTTTTGTAAACAAACCCTCCTATGCTTCAAGGGTTTCCTTGAGGTTCTTTGGGTAAGGATAATGCCTTCATCCCTTCTTCCTTCTTCTCCTCTCCTGGACTTATCTTATCAGTAGATTTCCTTTTACCTCTCCAAACTCAAACAATAGTTAGTTTACAAACAATCAAATAGTAGAATTTGACTATTTTAACACCTTTGAAACAAGCAATCTTTTTCTCTGTCAATAAAGCATCCTTATTTGATACCACCTGATCTGAAATGGGGGTTTAACAACTTGTTAATTTACAAGAACCTCCCATTCCAAAACTTTAACAAAAATTCAGGATCTAGCTTATGTTGATAATTTTTGCAGAATTAAGAACTTGAAATATGTGTATGCTTTTGTTTGTCTTTAACTATTTATGTGTTTTAAGTTATTTTACTTTGCTGATATTTAAACACACATAACAGTAAATGCAGCAAATAAGCAACCACAAAAGGCAACAAGTTTAATTAAGAGTTCACCCAACTCTCGTGGGCTACGTCTCCATGAGCTCTTGTCAATTTGACTTGGCTCTTTAGGATTATGGCTTGAATTCTTTTACAAGTTCCACAATAAACTCCAATGGTTATTAGCTGAACCAATGAGCTTAGAATACCATCTATATCCTTGGTTGTCACTACAAAACAGATTCAAGCTCCCTTGGACTTGATTCCTTCAAGTGCTTCTCAGCTGTCTTGAGCTTCTTGATGACACTGACCCCTTCAGAATTCTGCAAGTCACATGATGTAAATAATAGCACCCGTGAATTCAAAGAATTAATACGGTGCAAAACACTTATAAACATGACCTCTTTCTGATAGTATGACCTCTGGACCTCCGAAGGATCAACTTTCTTTGCGACTGCCTCCAAATTTGGCAGTTTTGCCAAGTTTAGCAGGGCACTAAATTTGATTGGCGGAGTTTTCAGAAATTCCTGCAATAAAATATATTAGAGCCACCCCAATTTTAAGTCTGATGGCTTTCACATAATGGAAAATGAGTTTATTGGAGGGGTAGGTCGAGAGGTATACTCCCTCTCCCCTCCGTTTGTGGCGTATAAACTCAATTGCATTTTTAAATAGTAAATGCATTGATTTATTGGATGGCATTGTCGACCTCTTGCGCGGTGATGCATTGGAGACTTCATGTGCCTCTTGCATGGCACTGGATTGGAGAATTCATATGTGGATATATCTGCAGTGCTAATACTTAGCATATAGCTAAAAAAACCTTTTTTTTAAATATCCTTCAAATTATATCAGATAGCTATATTTGGAGGCATTACGTATAGTTTGGATAACTGGTAGTGTGGCTATCCATTAGCGGTGGACTGGAACTATAATTCGAGCCTCATCCTTTACATGCATGGTTGAATTCCTATCATTTTGGGGGGTTGAGCTGCTATATCTAACGGCTCCGCCTTCCACAATTTCCTACAACTTTCGACCATATTTGGATATGCACTAAATGGCAAGTCTGACCGTGTTTTTATTGGAGAGATGGCATAATAACCTTTGTGCTGGATGCCATGAATAGTTGACTCCATAACTGCAGCGGATAAAGTTGGAGGTATGCTGGAATCTTCCATTGGAATGGATAAGCGACTTTGTTACATGGAGAGAAGCACTTGATGGGGGCTTTGCTGGCTATATATATGTGTGTTGTAGTTACGTGGAGCGCTTTCCAAATATGGCATGGAGGGGGGTGGAGTTAGTAGTTATGGTGGCTCCTCCCCTTGTATTGGCTTAACCATATGTGCATCACCATATTATCATCTTGCCACCGCTTTGTTACAATGATTAACACTCAGCTGAAATGGTTAGATTGCACGCGCTTGTGGGAGGATGGTCTTCGAATCGTCTCCCATAGACATTAATTATTTTTATAGTAGCACCCTTTTAACCAATCAGACAGGCCCATGTGGCCCATTCCCAGCCTTCCACGTGGCAGCCATGGATTGGCCTGTGAGCTTACTATAAAAATTCAAAATTTTTGATATAGTTCAAAAATTGAGAAACTACCTCCTTTTCCAATGATATTAGGCATTTTCATTTTACAATATCTCCTTCGTTTGAAGGTCATTTTTGCCCATTCAAATTGCGTTGGATCCATAATGAAGAGATCTACGCAATGTGACTATTTCCAAAATCATCCATTGACTTTCATTTTTGAGCATTAAAAATTCACCGAGGATCATTTTCTAATCATGGAGTGGCCTAGGAGATTCTTTTGATTATGAAGTCATAATTGGGGGTTAACATCCTTCTAAACTAAGTCCAAATTATAGAAATGATCAAAATTGGTGAGGAAACAGGCTGTTGTAGGTGCCCTGTATTGCTACAGGAAGGCCTGTAATGCTAGAGGAGGGCTGCTAAGAAGATTTAAGAGGTGGAAATGATGGTCTCAAGGTATCAAATGGTGGATTAAGGTTGAGGTAGATGAGTGAAGGGTGGAAAAATCCCCTAGAAAATCTTCGAGCCTTTTGAATGCTTGTTTTGCACTAGGAGGGATGCCCTCGTTGATCCTCAGAAAATGATCTCATAAACGTAATTTTTAGGACATAATTTCGGGTTCAAAAAATAAGGTGAGGAAGTCTAATATGGATTTGGTGAAGGTTCCCTTACATGTAGGGTTTTTTCCTTAAATGCAGTAAGGAAAAAGACTGAAAGAAAATGCATCCCTCCTTACCTGCAGATTTAAAAAACGCCGCAATCATCATATATATGCATTTATCATTGACAAAATGAAACAAACAGTAGTGGAAATATGGTTTGATTTTAAATGTTATCCAATCTATGACAAAAATATGATCTAATCAATAAACCCACTTCTAAGCTACAACAAGAACATGAATAATCAAATGACTAACAAAAATATTCTTCCAAGAAATCATGAAAATAATACATTTGGACTGTGGTTGTAAATCCTTCTATTCATGATCCTATGAGATACATGAGGTAGAGGCTGCAATCACAAATTTTGATGGATTATTCTCTACTGAAATGTAAGAAACTAGAAGTGCTATGCACTAAAATGAGAAAAAAATACACAAGAGGGACCTAAGCCACTGGGGTTGGGCCTAAACACAAGAGCCTCAACCCTCTGGAACTAACTCCATGATGAATCAATAATAAAATTCTCATTATCATTCAATCAATGTCTAATACATCACATAATAGTAAAAAACAACAACATTAAGTTCCTGTGCTCAATAACTACCTAGATGAAAACAAAAATAGAATCATAATGAGCTCTTTTACATGCTTATTTATACAAGAGGGTAGCTACTATAATATCCCTAGAAAATAGGAATATTTTTCTCCCACAACTCGAGAATGGTGGATCTTGTTCCTCATTAGTTTCACTAGCATGGCTTCCAATGACCTTGTTATTTTCACTTGCTTCACCACTAATGACCTCAAGATGATCAGAGAGAGTGTTGTGATCATGGGTCGATTGAGCCCCTGATCTTTTTTGGGGACTCCTCAATTGTGATGGGGACCTTTGTGGGAGTTTTATGCCTCCTGTGCTTGATCCCAGTTCTCTTCCTGGTCTTAAAATATAGGGGGTCTTGCCTTTGTCTCATTCTTTTAGGTTTAACCAAGGTGCTTAAGGTAGCTAAAGTTGCAGCTACATCATGCCCAATGGTTCCAAGAGAAAAACTTGTTTGTTTTGGGGATATCTCTATTTATCTAGACTCAGTAGTATTCTTAGGACTTAATGTTTCTTTCTCTTGTTTTCCGCCCTCTTCCTTTTCATCTTTTTGCTTCTCCTACCTCCGCCTCTGTTTCTTCTTCTTCCTCTGTTTTCATCTCTACTTCTTCTACTATTCTTTCCTCTTTTGCCTCTCTTTCTTTTCCTTCTCACCCTATTGCTTCTTCCTCTTCTGTCCTTGCCCCTTATTCTTCTCTCTTTATTTTTCCCTCTCTTCCTCCAACACTAGAGGTTGGGGTCTCACCTGGCGTGAGGGCTTGTGCCTCTATGAAATCTTCTCTATCCATGTCTATCAATATGACCAAAGGACAAGAATTCTCAATTTTTTCAAGGAAGCCACCACTTTTCAGTTTAATTAGGCCATGGTGACCTAGATGTTGGTGTTTTCCCTCTCTTAATTTTTGTCTCATTTCCCTGATGGAATCTAGGAGGAAATCTGGCACACTAAGTCTTTGAGAAAGAGCCAATTCTGCCTTGAACTTTGGTTCATAAAGTAATGTAAATTGGTAAGAATATACCACAACCATTCTTCCCTCACATGATATGTAATTTAGAAGATGGTAGGCCACCTCATCCCAAAGATAAGGTAGGTTTTCCCTCTTAACTCCATTCTTTTCCTCAACAGTGTTTTCATTAGCAATGAAGAAATTCTTTTTAGGAGTGACACTGGTGGATTTGTCTTCTCTGTTTCTCTTGATCCCTAAAAGTAGAGTTGTTACTCTTCTAACTATTTCAAGGTTGAAAGATATAACCAACCCCCTCACAATAGTTATGGAGCTGTCCTCTTTTTGTGAATTTAGAGGCATGGCAAATTTAAAGGCAAGGTCATCATCATACCCCTTTCAATAATGTCAAGAATCCGAGCCACTCGTGCCTTATGAAAATGTATACCACAGGAGGGTATAGGTGGATTCTATTGGTATCTAAGGGCTCCCTCCTATTAAATCCTCCTCCAATATCTTATTTATGTTCTTAATTAACTGATGGAGAGATTCTTCTTCTATAGCTTCAATGTTTGATTCAGTGATAAAGATGAGTCAAAAATTTCTTGTTAATGACAATTTCCTATGTTTCTATCACTATGCTACTGAAAAAGATATTTTAATTGCAAAATTAGATTATGACTATTTGTGAGAGTAAAATTTGCATGTCATTTCATGGATGGATGAAGGAGATGGTGGCACTAAATTCTTGTCAAGTAGTATGGGGTGTAGATGGTAATTTGGAAATCAATTCAAACATTTGTGGCTCTTTCTCACCTTCTTAACCTTCGTGTGGAATTCTTGCAGACCTCCTGTAATAGTTGCAATCCTTCCTATAGCTCGTTCCTATTACAATTGTAGAACAGGGTTCGAAACTCCTTGATGGAACACCAAGCTTTTCCTCTACCTAAATTTTTTTGAAATGGGTGAGTATGCAAAAGAACTTGATCCCAAGTACATAATATGCCATTTTTGAGTTGAGGCTTGGAATGCTCTAGCAACCTGGCATCAAATGGGGTTTCCTCTTTTGGACTGTTGTCTCCACCCTGAGTAATTATTTCTCCTTCCCTCATAATCACCACCCACTATCTGTGATCCCAGCTCAGTTGATGTGACATCTCCACATTTCATGAGTGCTTACCATTAATTTTAGTTCACTAGCCGAGAGTGGTCAAGTTAAATGGCCACCTCTAGCTATTAAAACATGCCCTATCAACATTTATACATTTTCGTTATTCACACATAGGGAGGAGGTAAACATATCAATGGCATCAAGGGAATTGACTTGTTGGCTTATTTCGTGTGTATTTCCTCATTTCTCCTCATGACATTTGACTGATGTCTTTACTGTGTGTGCAGGCACCTTGTTCATGTTCAAGTTGATACTGATGGTGGAAAGTACTCCTGGGAGTGATATGACTTCTTTAGATTTGTCTCATAAGGTTCCATCACGCCCCCCTGATAAAAAAAAAAGAAGATCAGTGCTTTCTATGGTGTATGCACATGTTGATGGAAGAGGAGGTTTCCTTCATGTAGCAGTCCTTTCATTTTCCTCTGGGATCTCTAATATGCATGGGGGTGATGAGATATATTTTAACAAGCCTTAAGGACAATACTAGGATCAGAAGGGAGTAGTGTCGACTTATAGAAATGAAGATGATGACTTCTGTGTTTTTAAAATTGTTTTTAAAAGAGTAGGACAAAGTGGAGTATTTGAGTGATTTTTTGTGAAATGAGATGGATGATGGAAAGTAATCGGGGAATACTATTCGTCATTCTCAAATTCATAAGGTCCCTTTTGGGTTGTCCTTGATCTCGTATCTCTCTCCTCTAACTTTTTAGAACCCTCGTATAGCACCACAGGACCTTCCTGTAGCAATTACAAGTCCTTCTTGTAGAAGTCCAGAGAGGACGTGAGAATTGAAGTTCAGGCTAATGGGATGGTGAAGAGAGGTGATCAAACAAGTGGAGATGATGGATAGGAAGAGGATGGATGGAAGAATGAAAGAAATATTAAGAATTTTGGCCCTGTAGCCATGAAATCTTCCACCGTGTATAATCCTACAAAATGGAAAAAAAAGGTTAGCAGACATGGTGAAATTTTTTCCTTGTGTTTTCTCTTTTTCTTTTTTATTTTATTTTTATACTTCTATTTTTCTTGAGACATACAAGCTTCCTCAAAGGAAATTTTCAACCTGCAGGTGCCTCAAGAGAGGTTTTCACATGGGGACCTTTATTATTTTTTCTCTTATTTTTTATTTGCTCTTGGGCTACCTTAGAAAGGTTTCTAAACCAGGAGTTAGCCTCAAACTCCCCATATAGGTTTTCATCCAAGCCTTTTATTTTTTCTTTTTTTCTCAACAAAAATATCTACAAGTTTTGTGGATTGGAAGCTATGACAGTCCCAACCACATTGACTTCTCTGCTGATTGTATTGATGAATTATGCCTTAAACATAGGTTTCCTATATAACTTGAGCCCATAACCATTAACAAGCAAGGGGATCCCTTCTTCATCAATGGTTCTGATGAGCACCATTATTGCAGCAAGAATGTCACAACTCGTGGGGCTACAAACTTTCTTTATCAACCCAGGGTTCGTACAAACTTGGAGGTGGCAGTGTTGGATACACAAGTAAATGTGATGGGTCTTCTATTTGTCACTGCTAAGCTGGCGATAGACCACTAACGTTTTTCAAACCAGACTTTTATTGTCTTATAAGAAGCTTGATTACCAATGAGGAAATGAGAAATCTACACTAAAAAAAATCTTGTCTATTGCAGTAAGGAAAAAGACTGAAAGAAAATGCTTAAGAACACCATTTTCTAACTAACTACTAAGAGGCTTTGCTTCAAAACACTGCTAAGTTAACTTGGATGCAATCCTACTATCCTAGGCATGCAAATTAAAACATCAAAAATTCTACTACTGTGCATGTAAATGAGTAAAATAACTTTGTTTTTCCTTTTGTCTTTTTTGTGTGAAAGTGTGAAACTTAACTACTTTTGGTGATGTGGTAGGTGGCTTAGGGATGATGGTGAATGGTAAAAAGGCTAGGGAGACAAGTAGGGGTCCTTTTATAGCTTCATAGGGCCTTTTTCCTCAATCTGGACTCAAAACAAGCCACTACAGGTCAACCTACAAGATGTCCTAACGCGTTCTACAGGATCTCCTGAATTCCTACAGGATCACATGTATTCCTACACAATACAACTGAGAGCAAAAGGAGGGATCTTGAAGGCGATGTAATTCTTAGGGAAGGTGGATGGTAAATGGAAGGAGGCAAGGGTGTACCTGGGACTCATGTAGAGCTCAAAACCAGAGTTCTGAGATGGGTGGATTTGCTTAACAAGCTTGGAGAAGTATTCTTGTGAAATGATGAATTTGGTGAGGGTTTTAGTGAAAGAAATTGATGACCATGGATGGATGTATGAAGTTGGGATGAGGTTGCTTATCATGATATCTCTATGTGCTTCTTAAAATCCTACATTACATCAAACATTTACATTTATCCATAAATCATGTAGAAAAGAAGGATTTCAATTAACTAAGGAAAAAAAAATTTCATGAGCTAGCTACCTATTTCATGTGTTGGAAAACTTGCAGAATAATATGAAACCTTGATCAGATCTAAAGTAATACTGAATATAGAAGAAATGGAAATGAAACCCTATTCCTGAAAACTAGAAAAATGATGACCTAAGTAATAGAAAACCCTAAATTCCATGAGAAATTAGCATTTTGTCTTTTTGGGGCTACATAGGAGTTCTTTCCTCAAACAATGATCCATGAAGGGAGGATTGAGGCCAAATCCACTGACTGATAGCTTCTTGGATGTTCCTTTATCTCTTCTAAGCTACTGGTGAAGTAAAGCACAAATGGAAGCAAACTAATCAAATCCATAACTACTTGCAATGAAATAATACTAAAGGAAATTCAACCATTAATATATGAAATCAACTAAGCATACAAATACAATAAGAGGAGCCTTTGTTGGTAGGGTTGGGCCATAAGCCAAGAGCTTTAGTCCTCTGAGTCAACTTAGTGCTGGATCAAGGGAATTCTCATTCTCATTATCAAATCAGAAAATTACATAACAATGTCTTCTACAAGTCTTCAACTCGAAAATGACTAGTTTTTTTACAACAAAAATTTGAATCCTAATGAGGCTCTTGGCCTCCTTATTTATAAAACTTAAGTCTCCAATGACTTCCTTAAATCTAGGGAGGCTCGGCTCTCAAACTCAAGATAAACTAGCTCTTTAACTTTCACTTGCTTGAGTGCCTTTTGATCTCCATGACTTGCCTAGTTGTACTCTGAGCTACTGTGATTGATGGAGGAATATTTGAATGAGTGAGGAGTAAATGAGGAGAATGTTATGCTTCTTAACCTGCAAAGCAATACCGAACAGAGAATATGCGAGAAAAATACCCAGAACACAGAATATGCGAAGAAAATATACCCAAAACACAAAATAGCAATGATTTTATTACTCAGAGAGAAATGTTCACAGGCCTCTTCGAGGGGGCAACCTCCAATAGAGCAGAGCTCGACTACAAAACAAGACACGATACTCCTCACAGGGAGTCTCTATCCTTTATATATGACTCATACATGAAATACCATGGGTCAATACCATGGGTTTTATTAATACCATCTATCTAATACTACCGCCCATTTACCCTTTATTTAATACTACCGCCCATTTGTAACTAACTGTGGTCCCTTCATTAATTGGGGGTTAACCACTTACAAATATTAATATGGGCTTTATTGACTCTTGACTATGATGTGATCCCATGACATGAATAAGGGGGTTAGGGTGGGACCCTAACAGAGAATCTACCTCCTACAATCTCGCCTCCTTGTCTCATTTGAGTTTCATCCCTTAATTAGCCAAAATTTCCATGATTTTCTCTCAAATAGTTGCAATCAATGCACATTAGTCAACTAGGCATAATATCTCACTTTGACTCATCTCATTGAGCAAAATACAATCAAAACATGGAAAAAATTATGAGAAGAGTTGATTTGAATAAGCTACGAGGTGGATTAAGGTCCATATAGTTACCCAATGATGAGGCTCATTATCACCCCCTACTGAAAGAGTTGCTCATCCTCTAAGCAACTCAATCTATATCCATGTCTTTCATTGCTCTAGTGGCCTCCCTAACATCCCATGCTTCTGCTGTAGTTTCCTCTTCCTATTCATAAGATACTGGCTTCCTTTATATCTCCTCCCACTTCCTTTTTTCTTCCTCTTTCTTCCTTCTTTCCTTCCTTCCAACATTCCTTAAAGGAGTGGTGGAATGAGTCTCATGCCAATCCAATTGACTTTGAGTCTTTGGAGAGCTTGCTTATACATGGGTGTCCTGTCCAGTGCTTCTCTCATTCTCTAAGGAGAATGGTACTCTTTGATTTTCAAGCTGTAGGGAAAAGCATTCCATCTCATTTGGCAAGCTTACATGCTGTCATCCCCTAAAAACCTAAACATGTCCTCAAAATGTGCGATTGCTTGCTCTTGGGAAACAAGGTACCTAGGTGCAAGTTGAGGGTCATTTGCAATCAAGTTATGGGTGCTGATGACAGCCATTGGATTTGATTACTCTGATCTTGTCATGAGGGGTTTTGTTTCTTCCCTTGCCATTACTTTATTCATTTTTGTGGCCCTTGCTTCCTCATGATTGATTTGTGATGCCAAATCCATCAGCTATAAGTCCCCTAGTTTTGAATTAGGGTCCCACACATTTAGATCTGTCAAGGCTAACTTTTGTAGGTAGAATTCAGAAATTTTAGCCCTATCCTCCAATGGGCTTTGATCACAAAGATCAAAGAATTTTCTATAATCCTAAAAAGGCATAGTGCCTCTCTATGCTAAATTATTTATTTGGAACTGCAGCCATTGCTCCTTAAGATACATTGCATAGGAGTTTGCTGTCATCCTGCACTATATTTCCTCCAAGATAGACTCGCCATGGAAGCCAATTGATTCTCTCTCTCTTGTAGTTTTCCCCTTAACCATGCATTTTCTGCCTCCAACTGAGCTTTCATCATTGCCTCTCTGTCCCTCAGGCTGCTCAGCTCTCTTCCCATCTACTTTACTTTCTCCTCCATGTGACCTATGTCCTCCACTCCTTTAGAGTTGGAAATTTGAATCCATCTATTTGTTTCTCAAGCTCAAAGAACAATGGGATGGAAAATTTCTCTAGAATGACCCTACCCCCTTCAATGAACCCGTAGTATGAGTCAAGGTTAGGTTGAGGACTAGGTTCCCTCAACTCTGGATCCTTCTTCTTTGTTTCTTGTTGCATACTCCCTTCTTTGTCCAATTTATGAGTTTCCTATAAGTTTAGTAGAGTTTTCTGTAGGATTTCCTCTGCTTCATGTAGGTCCTTCTATGTATCCTGTAGGAGGCCTTTTCCTTTGGATGAGGCAGATCTAGTGATAGGCCTCCTAAAATAAGTGACATGAGACTTGGGAGAGGCTTGCCCTGATGACCCTTCTCCTTGATTTTTCATAAGAGGAGTTATATTTTCCTATTTTTTTGGTGAGTCTTCAATGACAATAAGAACCTTTGTGGAATTTTGAGGTTTCTCTTGTCTTATTCTTGTCCTAAAGTACAATGGAGTTTGTCTCTGTCTCCTCCCTTTTTGTTTGATAGGGGTACTAAGGGCAGTGAGGGAAGCTATTGCTTCTTTCTCAGTGGGTTTTGGAGGTACCCTGGGTGATTCCCCCCTTCTTTTCCTTGCATTGTAGACCTTTCTTCTTCCTTGTCTTCACTCTTGTGTTTCTCCTCTTATTATCCCTCTAGTTCCTCACTATGTTCATCAGTTTCCTCCTTTGCATCTTCTTCTGTATCTTCACCACTTTCCTTCTCCTTCTCTTCCTCTTCTTCCTCATTTGTTTCCTCTTCATCCCCCTTTGTTTCTTCTTCATTATTCTATGCTTCTTCTTCATCCCTTGCACTGGAAGTGGGGCTTTTGTCATATTCAAGGGCTTTTATGTCTTCCTTTGTCTGCATGCCTCTAAAAGTTGCCCATGTGATAGGGATTCTAAGGTCTTGGAGGGAATCTTCTATGATAAGTCTAATTAACCCATGATGGGCTAGCTATTGATGACTTCCTTCCTGCACCTTAATACTCATATCTATCACTAATTGAAGACTAAAGTAGGGCATGCTGAGTCTATTTTGAGAAGGCGTGTTTGCTTTAAATTTCAGCTCTTCGAGAAACCTAAAATGGTATCCATATACCACACTGTACCTACCTTCACATGATATATACTTTATAAGGTGGTAGCTAATTTCATTCCAAGCATATGGTAGGATTTCTCTTCTGACTCCATTTTTTTCTTCCATTGCCTCTTCTCCTTCCAAAAATAATTTCTTCCTTGTAATTTGGTTGTTAGCCTTATTCTCCTTTCTCAAAGGCATCCCTAAATGAAGGGTGGTGATTCTGCCTATGATTTTAGGGGTGAGTTCTATATAAAGGCCTCTCGCCAAAATAGTTTCATGGGTCTTAGTCAGTGGAATGAGGGAGAGACAAAAGTCTCTAGCCACTTCATCATCATATCCCCTCAATTTTCAAAGAAACCCATCCAACTATGCCTTCTAAATATCTCTAGTACAGGAGGGTGTTGATGAATCCTCACTGTGTTTATGGGTTCCCTCTTATTAAATCCCCCTATCATTTTTCTTTGATGGATGGAGGGTTGTATATGTCTGATACAAATTTTAATGGATGGGGAATTTTAAATGAAAAATCTATGTATACGATTCCCCTAAACTGCAATCTTTTCCAATAAACTAGAAGGCTTTTCTATATTCTTTTCACTTGGAAAATGTGGGAAAGTATAGAGCCTACCTCCTTATCACTTCTTGATGAAGCCAACCCTTATTTTTCACTTTGAAAAATTCTCAATGCCAATCCTGTAGGTGATGTTTTGTATCTTATAGGATTTCCTCTAGGATCATGTCGGTGCTCCTACGCCGGGAAAAACAATTTCTACCTTTCTTGTAGACTACTTGAGGGTCGAAAGAAACTTTGACAGTGTGTAGCCTTGAGAATTGGAATGCCTTTATCCATGGGGATCAACGTTATTTCCTCATATGGGTGATTTAAGTGGGGTAGTGTGCTAGCAACCGAGGTACGAGTATCTATTTTTGGCTTGTTGGTCCCACTGCCACATCATCATTCTCCTTACCTCGTAATCAACTCCCACTTCAGGCATCCATAGATTAACCAATTTTCACCTCATCTCCCCTTTCTCTTTACTTGATTGCTACTATGTGTGAAAGAACAAATTGCCTTATCTTCGTTGACTAAGCGAAGGTGGCCAGGCTAACTGGCCACATTTCGTTTATAAACAAACTCCTTCAAAAATTTTACATTTTTTATCATATTATGCTAACGAGAGAGAGGAAGCGAGATACATACCTGTGGTAATGATGCTTTGATGTTGTTTGTTGGAAAGTGAAGTCGTTGTTGTGTATTTGTTGCATGTATTTCTCCTCTTTTTCTTATTGTCCTCTGATGTTTTTATTTAATGTGAAGGTACTAGATGGCGATGCCTAGGATCCTGATGTTGCTACTAAGCTCTGGAGCATCATATTTGACCTTTGGATCTCCATGCTTGAAGCTGATTGCAACCTATGATTTTTTGTTTTCTGGGATAGGCTCCTACAGTGCCTACAGGATGTCCTATAGCTATCTCTCCCTCAAAAATTTTAATCATTTTGTCACTTCTGGAGCATGAGGATGGTTGGCATGGGTCAAGAAGGGGTCTAAGGATTGGTGAATGAGAGGTATAACTTCTAGGTGTTGTCCCTTGTTCTCTATCTCCATCATCCTTTTCCTTCTTTTTTTCCTTTCTGAAGATTGTAATTTTTTTGGAACTGACTTTATTGGATGAATGCAGGGGTGATCATTGTGGACAGAGGCATGGTGATCAGATGGTGAAGTAGAAATGTAACTTTTATTTTTATTTTGGCATGAACAGGTCATCCTATTGCTCTAGGGTTACTTCCTTTGGGATTCCCAAGCCACTATAATTTCTACCAGATCATCTTGTAGGTTTTCAGGGAATCCTATAGGTTTACAGGGAATCTTGTATAAAATAAAGAACCCTTGCAAACTGAGCTAAATGAGTAGAAGAAAGGAAGGAACGATGGAGTGACGAAGGATAATGAATGGAGAAATAAAAACATGAACTAGATAGGTCCCTTTTGATCCGGTCTTGTTGCTCTGGACCTCCTCCTGCTGACCTGCAACCAATATTTTCAAAGTTTTTTTTTTTTTTTTTTTTTTTCTCTCTCTGAAAGGAACTAGTTTGCCTCCAGGAGGTTTTTATCCTAGTTTCTTTCCCTGGGTGACTCAAAAGAGGTTTTCACCCATATATCTTTTTATTTCTCTCTTTTTTTTTTTCTTTAATGCCATTAGGCTACCTGAAGAGGTTTTCAACCAAATAGTGGGACAGAGGTGCCTCATGGAGGTTTTTGTCTGAGCCTCCTTTTTTTTCTCTTTTTTTTTCCTTTTTCTTTATTTCTTTTTTCTTTTTCAGTGACTTGATGAGGTAGAAGCTAAGGCTTGCTCCACCACCATCACTGTCTTGATGATGCCATCAATGGATTCTTTCCTTGACAAGGGATTTTTGTAAATCTTCAATCTATGCCCATTGACAAGTAAAGGAATAACCTTTGCATCAATGGTTCTAATCTACAATGAACCATTATCATGACATTTCTCTATGACATAAGTCCCTAACCTCTAGTCCTTAGGTTGCCTTTAAAATATTTATATCTGGAATCATATAACAAGGCCCAATCACCTTCTTGAAATTTCCTGTCCTTGATGTTCTTGTCATGCCAGATCTTCCCATGACCTTGAGTCATCTCTATGTGTAGTAGGGCCTGCATTCTAAATGCATCCAACCCATTTAGCTCAAGAAATCTCTCTTTTTGTGCATTGCTGAGATTTAGATCTAGTTGGGCTACCATCCTCAATGTATTATACTCAAATTAAATCAATAGTTGGGCCTTCTTCCCATAGACCAACTCATAGGGTGTGAATCCAGTGGTGGTCTTCTAGTTGGTGTTGTCGACTCAATTGGTCTCAACTAATCTATCTGCCCAATATTTCCTGCTACTGCTAACCACTTTGGTCAGAATGCCCTCCACCACTCTGTTGGTTACCTCCACTTCAACATTAGACTATGGGTGATAGAGAGTGGGGGTTCTATGCTTGATATTGTTATGACTTAACAAGTCTTCAACCATGTGAGATATAAATCGGCTGCCTTGATCTGTGACCAGTTCTCTAGGGTACCTAAACTTGTAAAATACATTTTCCTTTAAGAACTCAACTACTTTCTCCTCTTTTGCTGCCTTGATTGCCTTGGTTTTAGCATACTTGGTCAAATAGTCAGTGCACACAATGATGTACTACTTTTGCTTGGATGGAGGGTCAATAGGTCCAATTAAATCCATGACCTACTTGTAAATTGGCTCGAAATTCACTTGATGTTGGAGAGGAATTCCATCCCTTGGAGTAGACTTTCCCATTCTTGGGCACTGATCACATTGACTAGTATACCTTCTCACATCCTGATGAAGAGTTGGCCAATAATAACCAGCTTGTAACACCTTGAATCTTGTCCTCTTGGCTGCAAAGTTACCTCCACAAGGCCCATCATGATAGGTCATAAGGATGTAAAAGACTTCCTCCTCCCTGACACATCTTCTCAAAATTTGATCTGGGCCTTGTTTTAAAAGGTTTCCCCCAATCCAAGTGAATGGGGCGCTCTTCCTCACAATATTTCTTTTCTCTTTGGAGGAAAAATTCAGTGGGAACTGTGCAGACACAAAGTAGTTTTCTATGTTAGCAAACCATGGAGAGAGAACTGAAATGGCGAATAAGTGATCATCGGGTAACTAATCATCAAGAATTCCTTCCTCCCCTGCAAGCATAGTTAACCTGGATAAAAAATCTGCAACAACATTCTCCTTGCCATGCTTATCAATAATAGTTAGATCAAACTGTTGTAATAAAAGTAACCTTCTAATAATCCAAGAATTCACATATAGTTTATTCATCAAATATATAATTACAACATTCTGAGATAGGGTAAATGAATCCTGCAGCTAGAAGCTTTTGCAGTTCTTCTTTGACTATATCCTTGAGAGCTAGATTGATTCTCCTTTGGGGTTGTCAGACTATTTTGAAACCATATTTGGTATAAATGTGGTGATTACATACCGATGGGTGCACTCCCTTCATTTCCTTGTAACTCCAAGCAAAGGCATCCAGATATTCCTTTAGCATGTTGAACAAATTTTCTTCTTGGTGTACAGAAAGAGATGGGTTGATTTTCAAAGTTCTCTCAAGGCCAAATTCTATTGTTTTGACATCGCTAGGATTTGAATCATCTAAGCATAGATCAATTTAATGGTTGTTCTGGGTTTCATTTGCTACTTCCTCTAAGGACAAGGTGCTGGTAGTTTGACTTTGCAATATGTGTTCAATCAAATCACCTTCATCTAGTTGTCCTCCTCCCATGGTTATTTCTAAGGTATAGAGTTGGGTTGAGTAGACTTTATCTTCTTCCTCCTCTTCCAGCCATAAAGGTAAGTCATGTTCTAGAGATGGCTAAGCAGGAGGGTACAAGACTAACTTCTTGGACATATGCCCATTTTGTATAGTCATATTCCCAACCCTGCAGCTGATGGAGGCATTGGGAGTGGCTAACCAGGGCCTCCCAAGGATGAGAGAGTAACTAGTAAGCTTAGCCTTAGGCTTGAAAACTAGGAAGTCTATAGGGTATTCCCAAGAGTCAATGGAGACCATCACATCCTCCGCAATCCCCTTGGGGGCATTATGGAATGGTCTGCAAGTTGCAAGACTTTTGTTGTATTTCTCAATGAGCCTTGGAGATTGAGCTAGAGCATGGTTTCCTTTATCATCACATTAATGGTAGCCCAAAGATAAATCAAAGTGTGTGCGACAATGGTTCTGTTGATGTGCACATTTACTACAAGGTTTCTAGGGTCCAAAAACCTCAGCCAAATTACCTGCCCAACATTAAGTCGGACAACTGTCCAATGACATGAATGGTAGGGGTGTATCTTTTTTGCCTCCCTCAATGTTTGAAGCACTTCTCCTTAATAAAATTGTTATAAATAGGTACATCCTTTATGGTTTAGAGAAGTAGAATTTTGACACAAATTTTTCAATTCACTAAGAAGTTCATTCTCTTATGGGGTATGTTGGAATGGATGGGTTAATCACTCATGAAAGGGTCATGGATTTACTCTAGGAATGCTTTCCTCTCTTTCTTCCTCACTCTACCTAGGTCAAGGTAGAGGTTGGTTGTCCCAGAGTACTCTCCAAGATCTTAGGTTGATTTCCTGAATCTCCACAACATAAGTAGTATAGGATGTCTCTCCATTGTATACTTGTTGTGCCTATCTATTGTTTGAGTTTAGATTTGGCTGGGTAAGCATCTCAGGTCGTTTAGGTGGATCAGGGTGTAAAAGTTGTGGTTGAGTAGGTGGTGAAGGCAATAAAGTTGGAGAATTATTGTATAGGGGCATCCACCCCTGAGGCAGTGAATTCCACTAAGGTTGTGGTAGAGCGTATAGTTGAAATGACTCACTGGTTGGCTAGGAATGGTATTAAGGTGCAAAAGACCAAGGAATTGGTGTATACCAGTAAGGATGAGCAGGGGGTCCGTAAGAGGGAATGGATGTGGCCTATTTGGGGTTGTAATAGGCATGGGATGACCCTTGGATGCCTTGCTAGTATTGCTGAGGCCCATGAGGTCTTCTTTGATTTATGTAGCAGAGTTGTTTAGTCACCCCTTCAGTTCCCTGATACACAGCTTTTAGTCCATGTAGAGAAGGGCACTTTCCTTTGGAGTGGTTTGTTTCACGAACCGAGCAGACTTCAATCAGATTAAATGGATATTCATTCCTCAAGTGCCTCCTTGTGCATCTAGGGTAGAAAATGGCTAAGGATCTCTTTGCGTCCTCTTGCTTTCTCTTGATGTGCATAGTGTCCATCTGTAGGGAAAGGGTTTGCAACATATCACTCTCAAAATCTTCCAGCATATTTCCAATTCCACCCTTGATGGATGTATTGGAAGAGGACGAACTTACCATAGGTTGACTACCCCTACCCTTTTTCCTAGATGCCCTAGAATGGTTCCTAAAGAAAGTCTTGACCGAGAAGACTTCAATCAGATTAAATGGATATTCATTCCTCGAGTGCCTCCTTGTGCATCTAGGGTAGAAAATGGCTAAGGCTTTGTTTGCTTCCTCCTGCTTTCTCTTGATGTGCATAGTATCCATCTGTACGGAAATGGTTTGCAGCATATCACTCTTGAAATCTTCCATCATATTTCCAATTTCACCCCTGATGGATGTATTGGAAGAGGATCGAATTACCATAGGTTGACTACCCCTACCCTTTTTCCTAGATACCCTATAATGGTTCCTAAAGAAAGTATTGGTATCTTCATAGGGTAGCTGGTAGATGTCCCCTCCCTCTAGCAAGTTTAGGGTGTCCAGAATATCTTCCCTTACCCCTCTACAAAGGACTAGCTTCAGTGACTCAGGATCAATTATGCACCTAACCCTTTTGTAGCTAAGCTAAAATATTTATTCATAATTCTCTATGGATTCATCATGCCCTAAGGTCATCCTAAAAATTTCATCTTTAGTGTCCTTAGACCTGCAGTAGTCTCGATACTTGTTGTTGAAGGCTTTCTGCATTTGAGCCCAAGTTGTGATGTTATCCGCAGGTAAAACCATGAACCAACGTAATGTTGCATCCTTAAGAGTGGATGGGAATAGTTTCAACTTATCCTCATCATTGGTGTAATCATAGGTTCTGCATAGGACAACAAACTCAAATAAGAAAGTGTCTTCATCTTCTGAGGTCAAGCCATGGAAATGAGGAAGAGTAGAGGGGATTATGTTCTTCATCTTGGTATCTCCATTAGTTTCTCTGATGGGAAAGATACCCTCAACTCTTTCTCTATTTCCTCAGTCATTTCTATTTTCAACCATTGGGTTAGTTGGAATGGGTCCTTCTTATTCTTATCCCCCTATAGGCTCTTCAAATATCTTTGTTTTTTCACCTAAGGGGTTCTCCAATTCACAACCACCGAAGAAGAGGGAAGGTTGGCTATTTGAAGAGGTGGGCGTATTTGGCAGAAATTTCCCTAAGTTATCCCTATTCCTACAAGGCATGAAACAGTGTTTTTTTTTTTTTTTGTGATTTTTTTCAAGCTTTGAGAATAATTATAGAATTGAAATCACAAACTAAATGGAAACTAATTGACTGAATCAAAATTAACTGCTTGAAAGAAATCTCACATGCAGAATGGAAAAGAGAGCAATCTAAATTACTTTTGGAGAAATGGAACTAATTGTAGAATGTTAGAGATAAGGAATGAAAGAAAGAAAGAAGAAATCACATATTACTTAGACACCTCCCCGAGAATGGTGCCAAAAAGTGATGAGCACCAGTATTGTAGCAAGAGTGCTACAACTCCTGGCGCTACCAACTTTACTTTATCAACCCGGGGTTCGTACAAAATTGGAGGTGACAGTCCTGTATACACAAGTAAATGTGATGGGTCTTCTCTTTGTCACTTCTAGGTTGGTGATACACCACTAAGGTTTCTCATACCAAATTTCTATTGGTTGAGAAAAAACTTGATTACCAATGAGGAAATGATAAATCTACACTAAAATAAATCTTGTCTATTGCAGTAAGGAAAAAGGTTGAAATCAAATGCTTAGGCACACCATTTTATAACTAACTGCTAAGAGGCTTCACTTTAAAAGAATTGTAAGTTAACATGGATGCAATCCTACTTTCCTAGGGATGCAAATTAATTTAACATCAAACATTCTATTGCTGTGCATGTAAATGAACAAAATAACTTTGTTTTTCTTTTTGTCTTTTTTTGTGTGAAAGTGTGAAAGCTAACTTTTTTGGTGATGTGGCAGGTGGCTTAGGGATGATGGTGAATGATAACAAGGCTTGGGATATAATTAGGCTTGCTTCTCTAGCTTCCTAGGGGTTTTTTCCTCAATTTGGCCTCAAAACAGGCCACTATAGGTCAACCTACACGATGTCCTAATGTGTTCTACAGGATGTCTTGAATTCCTACACGATCCACTGTATTCCTACAGGATACAACTGAGAGAGAAAGGAGGGATGTTGAGGGTGATGTAAGGTTTAGGGAAGCTAGATGGTGAATGGAATGAGGCAAGGGAGTGCCTAGGACTCCTCTAGATCTCAAAACCAGAGTTGTGAGATGGATGGATTTGCTCAACAAGCTTGGAGAAGTATTCTTGTGAAATGATGAAATTGGTGAGGGTTTTAGTGAAAGAAAGTCATGACCATGGATGGATGAATTTGGGATGATTTTTATGATCATGATATCTCTATGTACTATTGAAACTCCTGCACTACATCAAACATTGAAATTTATCCACAAATCATGTAAATAAGAAGGATTTCAATTAACTATGGAAAACATAATTTCATGAGCTAGATGCCTATTTAATGCATGGGAAAACTTGAAGAATAATATGAAACCTTGACGAGATCTAAAGTAAGACTGAAGATAGCAGAAATGGAAATCAAATCCTATTCTTGAAAACTAGCAAAATGTTGATTGTTACACAAAAATATCGTCACCTTGATTATTTGCAGTCGGTGTAGGTCTATCATTACCTATACCAGCTTCCTAATCAAGTCTTAAACCTCAGCTCTTCAAAACAAGCTTGAGAAATTAGAGAAAGACATCAAAAAAGCAATGTAACTCTGGTTCCACACTTTCTCTCACTTTTTCCTGCGGGCCCGCACCTTTTGTTCAGAATATGTGCGTACTTATACGCTCTGTATGTAAAGGGGAGGGTGCATACCCCTGTAAAAGTCAAAAGGCACAATCTTTATCTTAAAAAACTCATCTTGGGTTAATTCTAGACTTTTCTAGAAGC
>APFE031109613.1:0-20174 GCA_000404065.3 Pinus taeda | reverse complement strand
AAGTAAATAAAAAGTTTGTTGTATCTAGAGATGTAATTTTCTTGAATCATCCAAATCTGACAATGTTGTTGAGCGGCAACTTGATCGCTTGGATAGATTCGCAAAAACGAAATCATTTCAAGAATTTGATAATCAGATTCCACATCTTGAAGGGGGGATTCCTATTCTAGATCAACATGTGGAATCTTCTTCTGAAGAATACTCTCCCACGACTGAAACTCCATCAACGGATGATGCTTTAAGTGATGTAATTGATAGAATTGGGAGACTCAATCTTGATTCACTCCCAACTCAATAAACAGAGCAGCCTGGACCATCTCAGAAAGGTCCCCCAAAGTGGCTGATGAAGACACTTGAAAGTGTTCATCCTGATGAAATTGGAAAAACAGGAACTAGAAACTCAAACCGACAAAATGGAGGTGATGTAGATGACTCTAATTCACCTGTTGATATGGATGTTTCTTCTGATTGTGAATTGAACTTGTCTACAGATTTTGAACCAAATTCCTTTAAAGAAGCTGCTTGTCATGATGAATGGAAAGAAGCGATGTAAAAGGAGTATGATGCCCTCATAAAGAACGGCACTTGGAAGCTGGTTGATCCTCCATTTGGAACCAAACCAATTGGCTGCAAGTGGGTCTATAAGAACAAGTACAAAGCTGATGGCTCACTTGACAAGCACAAAGCCAGGCTTGTGGCAAAAGGTTTTGCATAGAAGGAAGGGGTTGATTATGAGGAAACTTTTTCCCCCACAGCAAAATGGGCCACCATCCGGACACTCTTTGCACTAACAGCTCAGAACGGTTGGAAAGTCCATCAAATGGATGTAAAAACTGCCTTCTTGAATGGAGATCTAAAAGAAAATGTTTTTATGTCCCAGCCTGAAGGATTTGCTGTGAAGGGACATGAACATAAAGTATGAAAACTTGTGAAGTCCTTGTATGGCCTCAAACAAGCACCACAAGCCTGGTATGAAAAACTAACTGAGCATCTTCTGAAACTCAACTTCAATCATTTTGATCTTGATGATGCAACTTTAATTGTCAAGAAAGTTGGCAAAACAGTTGTATATCTTGTGGTATATGTAGATGATCTTTTAATGACAAGGAACAATGAAAGCTACATTGCATCCATAAAGAAGGAATTGGGGAAAGTTTTGAAATGACTGATTTGGGCTATGTTCATTACTATCTTGGCATTGAAGTAACCCAACATCCAAAGTCCATATTTCTTTCTCAAAAGAAATACATTGGAGATTTGTTGAATAGGTTTGGCATGACATAGTGCAATCCTCTTACTACTCCAATGGAACAAAACTTAAAGCTCACATCTATTGAAGGAAAGGAATTTGAGGATGCAACAAAATATAGACAACTTGTTGGAAGTCTCATCTACCTCACTACTACCAGACCAGACATTTCATTTGCTGCTAGAATCTTCTGCAGGTTTATGCAAAAGCCTTGTGAGGGACATTGGTCTGCTACAAAAAGAGGTCTAAGGTACTTGAAGGGAACTCAAGCCCTTGGAATCAAGTATACACAGGTGGACAACTTCAACTTGATTGGATACTCTGATTCAGACTTCGATGGAGACAAAGAAACCAGGGTATCTACTTCAGGATATGCTATGAGTCTTGGATCAGGAGTTGTCTCCTGGAGATCACGCAAACAATTAGTTCCAACAGATTCCACAACAGAAGCAGAATACGTGACAGCAGCTGAAGCAACAAAAGAAATTGTGTGGCTTAGGAAATTCTTGAAGATTTGCAGGTAAAACAAGTACAATCAACTCCACTCTTGATTGACAATACCTCTGCAATAAAATTGGCCAAGAACCCAAAGTTCCATGATCGAAAAAATCACATCAATACTAAATATCATCTGATTCGACATCATGTTGAGGCCAAAACAATCCATCTCCGTCATTGTTCCACAAATGAGCAAATTGCAGACATCTTCACCAAAGCGCTTGGAAGAGAAAAGCTTGAACGATTCAGAATGATTCTTGGACTCACCAACATCCCTTCAGATTAAGGGGGGAATGTTGACACCTAATCCTCATGATTGGGTGAATATAATGTAAATAGATAAATAAATAATATGAACAGTCATTGGGAGATGAACTGAACAGTCTCTCCCTCATGTATTTAATGAAGACCTACTTGAAGGAATAAACATGAATCAATTTTTGGTTGAGGAGTTACTGCTTGACCTGACAGAACTTCACCCTCTCACGATTCACAAACCTGGAAAGCCATCTTAGCCACATATTAGTCCAAATTCAGCAAAGAACATAACTGTTAGGAGAAAGCATAACAGAGGTGGCAGGCATTTCCGGGGCAGAAAGGACATATCTGGCATTGAAATTCGTGACCTCTCTCTCATCGATATTCCTATTATCGATCTGTCTACAAATGGGCCTCTTAGAGCAAGCCAGCCTGAGAATAGACCATCATGACTCACATTCTTTCAGTGAACATTAGAGGTATAGGGGCAGACCAAAAATTCTTGGCCCTAAAGAATCTTCTTCTCTCTGTTCAACCAAAAATTATTCTCATTCAGGAGACTATGCATGTTGTTCCTGAATCCATTTCCTATTTTAGACGAATGTTTCCTTTTTGGCACATTGTGGCTACTGAGGTTATTGGTCAATCAGGGGGGCTAATGGTACTATCGGATCCAGACTGGGTTAAGGCAAGGACTTTCAGATGTTTTGCAGGCATCCTGCTCCTAGCAAATTTTCAGGGTTATGCTGGCCCCTTTCATAGTTTGAATATTTATGCCCCATACAAGGACATGCTCCCCTTCTGGGACAGGCTCTTATCATCAGAATTTTTAGACACTGATTCCCTGATGATTGTTGTGACCTAAATGTTACCTTGAATTCTGGCGAAGCATGGGGCAGTGGTAAGAAATTTGACCCACTATATAAAAAATGCGATGCTTCATCGAAATTTTGTTGATATTTGTCCCTATCAGATGGGTCCGACTTGGGACAATGGTAGAAATGAATCTACATATATTGCAAAAAGGTTAGATTGATTTATTATCCATGACAACATAATTGACCATTTGGGAATGCCAGTATCAAGTATTGTAAAATGTTTCATTTCTGATCATAGACCAATATCTCTTAAATGGAGGAATCGGGGGTTCAAGAAAGGCTATCCTTTCAAGTTTAATAGAATTTGGTTGGAAGATTCTAATTTCAATGAACTTATTAAAAAATCCTGGATTGACCTCCCTCCTATGGACCCATCTTCTCCCACCTTGTCTTTTATAGAAAAACTTTCATCTATCAGAAAGAATGTAAAAGAGTGGCAATTCAAGAAAAGACAACTCAATAGGAAGGCCCTTAATGATATTCAAATGGAATTAGACAAGATCGTTGGTGTCTTGACAAAAAATTCCATCTTTTTGCAAATGCGTTGTCATATAAAAGAGCTAGAAATGAAAAACAAAAGATCCTGGATATTGAAGAAGCCTCATGGAGACTGAAAAGTCGTGCTATTTGGCTAAAAGAGGGAGATAGAAATACTAAATAATTTCATAGATTTGCAAACTCCGGGTGTGAAAGGAACACTATTTGGGGGATAAATGATGGGGAGGGTATTTATCTTCATACTCAGAAAGATATCACAAATGAGGCTGTGAAATTTTTTGAAAATCAATACAAAAGATCTGGGGATGTTAGGATTGAGTATATTATATGGGGTATCGACTTATACCCTCATATGTTTGATGAAGCTCAAAATGAATGCCTCTATATGCCAATCTCTGAAGAGGAACTCTTGAGGGTTATGAAATCCTTTAAAAAAGACAAGAGTCTGGGCCCGGATGGGTGGACGATTGAATTTTTAATCCATTTCTTTGATCTCATAAAAAATGATTTATTGGGGATGGTATAGGAATCAAGATTAACAAGCAACATTCATTAGCTTATTTCATCTACCTATATTGCTCTCATTCCGAAAAAAATCGAAAGTATCCTCCTTCCTGGATTTCAGACCCATATCACTTTGCAACACCTCGTTTAAAATTATTTCAAAAATCATTGCTAGAAGAATTCGGTGTATTCTTTCCAGGTTTTTGACTCAGGATCAACATGGTTTTCTCCAAGGAAGGAATATTCTAGACGCTATAGCAAACACCTAGGAAAGTCTGTTCACTGTGCATTCTAAAAAGAACGAAGCGGTCATTCTAAAGATTGACCTTAGAAAGGCATATGACTGTCTGGACTGGGGTTTTATTAGATGTTTACTTGCAAAAATTGGATTAAATTCACAGCTGATAAATTGGATTATAGCGTGCGTAGAAAATGTAAATTATGCAATCACCATTAATGATTTGCCTTCCACCTTTTTCTCGGCTGCCAGAGGCCTTAGACAGGGTTGTTCTTTATCCCCTCCCTTGTTTATTTTGGCTATGGACTCTTTAAGCCTTCACATCAATAGAGCAGTCTCAGAGCATAAGTGTCAGCCTTTGAAGATCAGCATGAATAATATTATCTCCCACAATTTATTTGTGGATGACATCTTGATATTTGGTATGCTCTGTAGACTTACCTGGGAATGTCTTCATGATATTGTGGAGAGGTTTCAAAAATCTACTAGGCTGCATATAAATGAATCAAAATCCTTTTCTTATCATGGAGATGTTAATACGGAAGTATTAGAATATCTGATCCAGCTGTTTGGGATTGAGGCGAGGCCCATAAAGGAAGGTATGAAATACATGGGGTTTCATTTAAAAGCAAAAGGCTATACTAAATCAGAGTGGCAATGGATTTCGAATAGATATTTTAAAAGGATTTCTGGGTGGGAATATAAGTGTCTCTCAATGGCAGGTAGAGTAGTTCTTACTCAATCTGTTCTGGTCCAATTAGTTATGTACTGGGCTCATCTTTATTATATTCCAGCAAGTATCATTCATCTGATGAACAAATTGACTGCAAATTTTATTTGGGGAGGTGATAAGGAGAAAAGAAAATACCAGCTTTCAAAATTATGTAATCTCACTCTACCAAAGAAGCAAGGTGGTTGGGGTATTCTGGATCTGAGGACTTTTGGAAAGGCTTTATTATGAAAGTCTCTTTGGAGGGGAGCTTTTGGGGATGGCTCATGGAGCAAATCTATCAGGAAAAAATATATGGTTAGCAGAGATATCACATATTGGTTCAGGATGGGGAAGATCGGGTCCTCTCAGGGATCTGCAATATGGATGAGCTTTCGTAAGGTTGAATGTATCTTTCTCAAAAACATGGTCTGGAGCTTTCAAACAGGTAAAAAATTCTTATTGGGATTGATATGATCATGGGTGGGGCCGATGATATCTATATATCACATTTGCTATTGAATTTCTTTCATAGAAAAGGATATTTCACATGGAATCAGGTTATGGCGAACTGGCAGGGTCCTTTCCCAACATGGAGAAATGCTTCTTGGGAATGACAGGAGTTTTAGCACAACAATGGGAACATATTCAATGGAGTTTAAGGAACAATGGTTTTTGTCGAACAAAGGAAGAAGATGTCCTTATATGGAGGGGGACAAATGGATTGGAAACTGTTCAGGTAAAAGATATCTACTCAAATATTATCAATATAAATTGCTCACAAACTCTTCCCATCTTTCCAGTAGTATTATGGAAAACAGGATGTCCTTATAAAACCATCTTTTTCTCATGGCTGGTTTTCCATAATAAAAATTTGTCGTGGGAAAACTTGCAAAAAAGGAATTGTTCAGGGCTTGGTTATTGCTATATATGCAAATCAGCTTGTTGGGTTGTGCTATATTCTTTCCACGACTAACCTACGTAGTGAACCGGGGGGTTAGAGGGGGGGTGGAGCCCCCCTTCGCCACGCCGATTGTGTAGGCGGGGGTCACAGGGGGGGCGGTAGCCCCCCTGTTCGGGGGTTTGACGGGGGCGGGCAGCCCCCCTCTACGGGGTTTGGGGCAGCGCCCCGAGAAATTTTTTTTTGGACCCTATATAAGGTTGGGCGAACCTACCTATGTTTTTTCGGTCCACAGTTTTGGACGCGATGGTTTTCGGTCCATGGTATTGGATGCTTCGGCATGTATAAATATGTATTGTAACATTGAAAGGAATATAATGAAAAATCAAGCTGGTAGTCTCGGTTTTGAGATCCAGTGGGAAATCTCTGTGTATATGTGTTTTATGTGTTATGCTCTCGCATTTTTATTTTTCCTGTGATTTAGAATTCGTATGCAGGTAATTTCTGTACGGGGTTAAAACCTACACAGCTGTTGGAAACAATTACCACATGTTTGTTCAATGTTCTATAGCCCAGAAACTCTAGAGAAATCTTGCCTCATATTTTGGTTTCAACTATGCATCACATCCTTCAGTAAAAGAAGATTTTGTTTGGTGGAGTAGTTAGAAAGAATCATGGAGGCCAATCTTTCAACTAGCTCTCTGGTGTATATGGAAATGGAGGAATAATATTCTATTTCAAGACATGAAGTAGGGCTTAGGGGTAGTTTTTGATAACATTGTCTCTCTCTATAACACTATCCCTATCAAACTTTCTCAGTATAGTAAGGCAAAACAAATAGAGAAATCATCATATCATATGGTTTTCCCAAGTGCATATTTTGATGGGGCAGCACAAAATGGCATATGTGGATGTGGGGTCCTTATTGTTATGGAAAAAGATCAGCAATTCCAAATCTTCTGGAATGGGGGAAGGGGTACCAATAACAAAGCAGAGGCAATGGCGTTATCAAGACTTCTTACTTTCAACTTTTTTCCAAATATTCAGTCTTTGCAGATTTTCAGAGATTCCAAAATCATTATTGATCATGTCACAGGAAAGAATCATATTAAAAAGCAACATCTATCTGGATGGTTGAACATAATCATTTCTCTCTGGGGGAGGAAGGATGACTATACTATTTAGCATATCAATAGAGCACAAAATTCACAAGTTGATATATTATCAAAGAAAGGACTCTTTTCTTAAGTGGGCTTCTGGAATATGGACATAAAAATTGAAGGTAAATTTCCATTAAGGAATTCTCTCTTCTAGGCACATAACCTCTTTTTGTTATCACAGATTTCCCAAGTATGTTTTTCCAGGACACTGTTTTTGTTGTATTTTGCATTCCTCTCACTGGTGGAAGAAGTGTCCCCTTTTAGAGTCTCTAGTTTTCCTAGATTCCATATTTTGCCATCTGTTCTCATGTTTTTATTTTCCCTTCAAGATGATTGCTTTTCGTTTGAAGCACATATCTTCCTGTCTCTTCACCTGTTATGGGGGATTTTTGGACACACGCCATATCAACACTGGTTTCTTCCCTCTACAGTGTTGTACAGGGTGGGTTATATATCTTTATCTGGCTATATCAAGATGTAATCTGTTTTTTTATATCTTTTATCAAATACAATCAAGCTTTTTTCGTAATAAAAAAGTCAAACTATTTCGTTGTTGTTATTATTTTTAATAAAAAATATTTTCAATTGATAAATATCTAAGCTTGTGAAGTTGTATTAATTTAAATAATATTTTAAATGTATTTAATTATTTATTTTTTTTTTGGTTGTGTTTTAGTTACTTTTATTTAAAATTTTATTAAAATTTTAATTTAAGTTTTTTGTAATTTACATAATGAAAATGTATTAATAGTTTTTCAAGATACAAAATCTATCGATACATTTAAAATTATATTTTAAATAATGAAATATAACATTTTTGTAAAAAATTATATCGCTAAATTTATTGAGATTTTAGTGTACTATGTGATCAATTCACAATGAAACCAATGGTAGAATTAAATTTGGGTCAAAGCTTTGATACCATATTGAAGTTAACTTCTAAATTTGTATCATTACATTAAATGAATAGTTAAATTCATATTCCCAAAAAAAATCTTAAAATAATAATCAATCCATAATAAATATGACAGTTACTCTGACTAAAACTATATATATAATAAATTTAATTATTGAATATATTATCATTACAAATGAGGTTAGTGCCTACTTAACGCATCCCTACCTAGTGAGATTTTATTTACTAAAACTATCAATCGTGCTTATAAAGTCAAACAATACGGTTCGCATCATTGAATTTTGATTCGTTTTCCTAGACTCGCATGCTACACACGTCAGAACCTATATGTATTTATTGGAAAAACACTTTTTTTTTTCCTAGTATTTGGGGATATATATATATAAAATATGAAATGATAAATATGGTGATAACTTTTTTGTTGTTGTTGAGATTACTGTGATAGTATTGAATTATTTGGTAGATTATTTGATTTATATGAAGTTTAGTTTTTATAAGGGTATTGGTTCTAATTTTATGGGGAGGGGTTGAAGATGGGAGTTATTTTTGGGGGAATTAAACTATCTCAAGGGGTGTCCAAACTTGATTGAACTTCGCATAATCCCGGTGATAACATCACACTGGTGGCCATATTGTTCTTCCATCCATGGGCCCCAACCTAGGCTTGAAAAAAAAAAAAAAAGGAAGAAGATAGTATTGAACCTATGAAATTTAATGCCATTATCCTCTAATAATTTAACTAAAAAAATCATTTATAGTCCAACCTCTTTTGATCCTCGAATGTTTTTTGTTGTTTTTTGAAACAATGACAAAGAGACTAACATACTTCACTTTTCTTTATAAGTAAAAGCCAAATGATCTATTTGTGTGCGTGAATATATTTATAAGTAAACTGAGAATTCAACTAAGTAAATATCGATTGGTTTCTTAGATAATGTTCTTTTGAGCCCAAGAACTTCAAGAGTCCATTATTCAAAATTTGAAAATCCTTGAGAATGATCGAACATAAAAGAAAAGCTTGTACATTTTTCACAATACTAAAGTTAACTTGTATTATGACTCCCATATCCTATGTTACCATAACAATAGGTAAAGAACATATAGACTAGAATCCCAAAGAGCGAGGTGAACTATAAAAACTTGATACTTGGCTTCATAATCTACGAGGGAGATTAGGTATTAAGCATTTACTCTAGCTTGGTTCTCTTTAGTATTTCCCTCAATCCCTAGTTCCTTGTAGTATTCCAACCTTGTTTCGATACATGGACAATATTTAAAAGGCAATAACACTTGTGATTAAATCTATGTAGTTCTTCTAGGATGGTGCTCAAGACATCATTGTTTTTCTCTAAGACCGAGTTCATGCAGTAGGTTATCATCTCCTTTGTGTGACAATATAGGTTGACAGTGAGTGAGTATTTCATAGTTTTATGCCTTGACAACTTTGGGTTTGGAACAATGAGCGTCAATTTTCCGAGTCAATTTGCTTAATGTTGGTGGTAGCCCTTCTAGCATAAACCTTATCCTTCAATATTCCAAGTTTTAGATTGTGCTATTGTTTTTCCTACTAGTGAACCTCTAAGTTATGCACAAGGAATATGAGTTACAATCCCTAGAGCAAGTCCTTTTTGGGGAATTATCCCCACAAACCCTATGCTTGGGAGGCCTCCCTTTAATTATATGTCTAGCCCTGCCCCTTCTCTTTATTTTTGCAAATTATCGAATTCACAAATCTTGATAGGTACTTTGTAATCCATCATTGCCCCATAACCTTCAACTACTTTGACATTAACATCCTTAATATTAATTTGTTTGCCTTGTTCTTTGAGTGTTTACTATGAAGATGAAGCTTAATTAGAAGATAATCATAATCCATTTGATTCATCATGTGGGTCATCATTAGGATGAGTCTACTTCCATAGTGAAGAGTTGTGATCTTCCAAAACCATGGCTCTCTTTAATACCTTACCCTTTTCATTATTCACTTAACACACCTTCATTTAGAGGTAAATCCTAACTAGTGTGATCCAATCTCGTCTTTTGTATCATTTATGTTCTTGCATGTGTTAAGTGTATCCACTTCAAAAGATGTAGATGATTAGCATGATCACTAATTGTATTGACCACAATGTTGTCGCTCCTCCCTATCACTCTGTTTGAGGGCTCTCTTTCTTCATGTTAATTAACTTATAATTGTACATAAAATATTTTATTGGAGCCTTACTTTCAGTAAATAAAAATTAACTTCTAAAAAACAAAAAGAAAATGTATTTCACTCAATTTAGAATATTTTATAAAATATTTTGATTGTCACTTTCCTTTAAATTTTCTTAAAGAACTAACATATAGAATTTTTGAAAAAAAAAACATAAATTATTAAAAACAATATTTAAATATTAATATTATTTATTAATCATTAATTTATTAATAAATTAAATTATTATTTTTATATATCTATAAACATTACTTGTAAAATACCAACAACTCGAACTAACAATTTGATTTTATAAAATATATAGTAATGAACAAAATCCAACAACTAGATATTGCCATTGAAATTAACATTTTCTACTATATTCAGTCCATGGATGTACAATGCATCATGTGCTTTAGCTTTAGTACAATCCAAACAAAAAATAGAACAATATATTGCAAGAAGGCCCATGTAAAGGTTCTCAAATCTTTTGATCTCAAAATCTAGTGACAAGGACACAACATAGGACAAGGAACATGATTTTATTAGATTGTTTTTGATATGAATTTCTATAGTTGATCCTCAACAAATCTTTTATTGTATGCTTTCATCATTCACGAAAGGGACATGGGTAAATGTTTCATACTTATTCATTAAAAAAACTGAATTGATATTAATATTAAAACACATTTTTAAAATTAAATATACAATATATAAATAATAACCATAATGCTTAAATTAAAATCTTGCTCATCATATATTCAATTTAATAATTACACAAGGCACGAAACATCATCATATAGATAGCAGATGTCATTAAAAGATGTGCACAAAGCATGCTTTTGCAAAAGTGTTTTATGGTCAAAGTGAGAAAATAAAATAACATCCTACAAAGTGGAAAAGGGGAATGTGATAGGGTATCTCTAAAAAATTGATAAATGTATGGGCAACAAGCTTATTATTATTGTTGTTATATGGGTAATTATTATGTGGGGTTATTCTTTTTTGTTTATTTTGATTTTGGGTCGGTGATTTGGAAATTATTATTCAGTACTAGAATATAATTATGACAAGGTGAATTGTAATGATTTTGAGTGTCCAATGCAAATCTCTCATGTCATAAGTGATATTACTAGTTAGGGAATTGTAATGATTTTGAGTGTTCATTGCAAATCTAGAGATGTTATAAGTGATATTACTAGTTAGGGTGAAGGACATCAAATTAATGATGAAAATATCTTATTGCATATTATTAATTAATTTCAAAAAATAAAAGATATGGGTATTTAATGTGTATGAAATAAGATGTTTTATTTTGTTAATTATTTTTTTGGATTTTTTTAATAGGGAAAAATGTAAATATGTAATTTAATCATCAAAAATTTTATGGTTTGAATTTATTTAGATGTTTTGAAAAATTAAAAAATTGTAATATTACTATCTATATCTATATATATATATTAATTTCAAATAAGTATATTTTTTATACTTATATTCATATTTATAGATAAGTAATATCTAATATATATATATTATATATGACATTAAGATAAATAATAAGAAATTTTATATAATTGATTTTAGGATTTTATTTTGATGGGGTTATTTAACATTTTAAAATAATCTTAAAAATGTTTAAAGGTAAAGAGTTAAGAAAGTTAATTACCAAATCAACATTAAAATAAGTTAGATAATAAATAAAATCAGTTTTTAAGCACTACATTCAAAACTAGATTGGATTGAAGAATAACACATTTTACAAATGATAAATAACCACCAATTATAATATATGTGACACTTAGATAATCAATAAAGTTAACCACTATATCCAAAGTTAATTGCCCAATAGATTAAATGGTCACATCAAAACTTGACTATAGCATCAATCATTGATGTTAACTTGGAGGGACAAAAAATAAGTTAATCATTCATTTGGGACTAAAGTAAAAAAATCGCTATCAAAGATAACATTTGAGGTGGTCAACAAAGCCAACTAAATCATTACTAGAAAATATAACCAATGAAGTTAACCGCTACATTTAAACCATAGAGACGAAATGCTTTGAGTGGTCAAAAAAGTTAACTACCCCATTTAAGAGTAGACAAAATTACCACATCCAAAATAAACTAAGTGAATATGACACATTTAAGACTACACTATATGCAATGCCAAGGCATGCAATAGAGTTGAATACTACCTCTTATACTACATTGGATGTGATACTTGGGTGTCCAACAAAGTTTAACTACTGCATCTAAGACTAGACTAGTTAAAGAACTTTGATTATCACATTAGAAGTTCAAAAAAATTGATGAATGCACAATGAACAACAACTTTAGTAAATGCTTTAGTGGCCAACAAAGTTAACTACCAACTCTTACATCTACGATACTAGATGTAAGACTAGATTTTAAGGGATGCCTAATAAATATTGACCTCAACCATCATGTCCTTAAGCAATTAAGCAGTTATTGCATGTAAGACCAAAATGAAAAAATGCATTAGAAGTTAATGGGGTAATGAACAAAGCTAACCACTACGTTTTAGATTGAATTGAATAACCACATCCAAATTTACTTGGTCAACTAACAAAAACCATTACCACATGTTAGATTGGACCAAACACATCACCTAAACATTGAGTAAAGTTAATTACCACACTTAAGATTAAAATTGACAATGTTGGGGTTTTCCGGTACACCAAAACCCATAGGCATTAGTAAAATTCCAAACTCTTACCATTTCCTTGAGTGTGCAGTTAGTATCATGTTCCTAGGGTGGTAGTTAGTCCATTTAATTGATTCCAAATGAGGTGAGTGTGACAATTACTCCAACAAACAATTCCATCCAAAGTTAACTGAGTAACCAACAAATTAAACCACTGCGCTTAAGGCTACATTGAATGCAACACTAGGTGAGTGTGACAATTACTCCAACACCCCCCCTCAAACGCAACTTAGGGAATTGAAAATGGGCTAGGGATTTGATACCATTATAGGGTTTTTCATTACTCCAAAACTCATAGTCGTCGATAAAATTCCAAACCCTTACCATTACCTTCAGTGGGCGGCTAGTCCCATGCTCCCAAAGTGGCAATTAGTCCACACAATTGATTCCCAACGAGGTGAGTGCAATAATTACTCCAACAGACAATTCCATCCAAAGTTAATTGAGTAACCGACAAAGTTAACCACTGCGCTTGAGACTACATTGAATGTAATACTAGGATGACCAAGAGAGTTAACCATTACGCTGAGTTGAATCAAATTCTTGTATCTAAAATTAATGAGGCAACAAAAAAAGTTAACCATTGTGTTGTAAATTAGACTATATGAAAAATCTTAAGCGTTCAACAAAGTTAACTCTCACATTCGAGATTAAACTTGATGACGATGTTTGAAGTTAACTAAGCAACAATAAAAGTTAACCACTACCATCAAGACTACACGGGATAATACTCTTGGAGAACCAACAAAGTTAACCATGGCAATAAATCGCTAAATTTAAAGTTAACTAGGAAAGTGACAAAATTAACTATTGTATTGTGAATTACACTACATGAAATGATTATATGATTGACAAAGATAAAATACTACATTTGAGATTACACCAATGCATATCCATCTTTTAGAGAAGATAAAAAGGAACCAAAACACACATTTATCAATGCTTAAAAGATTAGGGTTAATGTGCATCTACACTAGTTTGTTATTAGATATTATTATTATTGTCATCCTTTTTATTTTATTTTATTTGCATAGACTTAATTTTTTTATTGTAAATCTAGTTTGTAATTTTTTTTCCTTCTTTCATTTTTCTAGAAGTTAATTGTTTGGTTAGCTTAGTTTATTGATGATGAAATATTTTATTGGTAATGGCATATTTGTACCTTAAAAGGACAACACTCAATAAATTAATTACCATATTTAAGACTACCTTAAATGACATATTTGTTTGAACTTGTAACAAACTTCCCTAATGAGAACTCTATTTGATTTTTCTAAGATTTAGCTTTATTCATAATTGGACAAGGTCAACTTAGAATGGGAGAAAATCATAGTGGAATTGTTTGAAAATCATAGTGGAATTGTTCCACCATGTACGACACTTATATTCTCTCTTAAATTTGACATTTTTTTTAAAAGCTATAATTGTGCATAGCCATACTCTACAACATAGTACAACACAATGGTTTACAAAATAAAAATGTTAATATAATAATAATATAATAATATAATGTTCCTCCAAATTACAAAGAATGACATAATAAATTTATTAAATTAAAAAATTATAATGTATTTTAATTTTATTAATAATTTTGGAAATCATTAATTATGCATATCATTCAAAATAAAAACAAATAATAATGATTTATATTTTATTGTGATATTTCCAAAACATATAATTAATGAATTCACAAAAGCTTAATACATTTAATTAATAAACTCACAAATACATACACATATTCAATTGGGTTTGTTTTAGGCACTTGAGACTAATAAGTGACATCTTCTTGGAGTAAGTTCAATGGGTACAAATGACATGATTAACTTTAATTTAATGAATTGAATGTGTATATTCCTTTCATATATATAATTAAATAAAAATTCATATTCTTAACCATTATATTTCAATTTTCATATTTAATAAACACTTAGTACTTGCAATGAATTATTTTTTGTATATTCAAAATGCTTTCATATTACATTAAAAAAACTTGGATGTATAAAATATGTCAAACAAATGGCAAGCAACTATCTTTATTTATAATAATAATAATATATATATTATAATAGTTATACTATATATGTATATAAATATATATATTATTTTATATGAGCAAAATTTACGGAATATAAATATATTAAGCAAAGCCTTTGCATAGAATCAGATTATATATTATTAAATTTTTATAATTCTTTTTAACTTTAGTTTGGTTAAGTCTTAAGAGGTTTGCTATTTTTATATTTTAATTCCTATTTGCATTTTTTTTTAAAGCATCATATCAAAATTTATTTGTCTAACCTTTACGCATCATATTAGCTTGATATCATGCGGATGCTCAGAAATCTATATAATTATTATCATAAGTTAAAAATCTTATTAATTTAAATAAAAAGGTTAATAAAAATTTTATTATTATGTTTTTAGGCTAAAATTTTAATATAACAAGCTTTATTTACTTCTATTTTGTTTGTTAGAAGATTTTTAATCATAGAAATTTGTTTCTGGCAAATTTGTACCGTGATAAAAAAAATTGCTATCAACCAAATTTTATTAAAAAAAATTAAATAAAACCTTATTTTATTACAAATGCTATTTATTTTTAAAAGAAAAAATATTTTACAGAAAAAATATTTTACTAAAACATTATTTTATTGTTTTATTTATTTATTCCTAGAACATTGAGTCAACTCCATGAACATCGAAGTCAACAATGAAATCCAGTATGATCAAAATTAGCTACTGCATCAACACAGACTAGATGGGATGACCCACTAAGTGGCAAACAAAGTTAGGGTCTTCATACACACCCTGGGACGAGAAGTCAGAGGCAAAATGGAGCAGAAGCAGAGCAGAGTCGTCGAGTAAGTTTTCCTGTTCTGACCACCAAAATACGCAACAGCAATGTTAATTAATGTTAATAGCGGTGGCGTCGCAATCAAGATCTCCGGGACGATCGTTGTGAAAGCGACCGGGGAAGAGCCCGGGGCAGACAGCGTGACAAAACAACCATCACGTCGCTGTCGAACCCCGTCCCCATCGCAGTCATCATTCCCGTTCCTCATTCCTCCCTCCTCTCTCTTCTCAATTTACCCCACCGAGAGCGACGTGCGCCCCCGTGGACACGGAGAACGGGGGCGGACAAATATTATACAAAAGGACCTGTCAGTCCTATGCTCCACCACGTCAGCGTCGAGAGGACGGCACAGATCTTCCCAGATCTGTCTCGTGCTTTGGACCCCACACCAGTGCCGAACTTACCCGAGGGCTAGGATAAAACTGTGGTCAGGTTTGGTCTGACGAGGCCTCTATCCAATCCAGAGATTTTCAATATCTATCTTTTCAAAGTCTGAATGCCTGGGACTGTTCGTACGTCCAACGGCCCCTGGTAGGCATGGAGAATATTCATATTCATCACCTTTCTACTGTTTGTGCTCAAGAATTTGTATGGGGGATTAAAGAGATAAATGCCATCTTTGTTTTCTTCTACACTTGTTTGCTTCCCGGTCTGTTTTCATGTCCTCAAACCAATCCAATCCATTATTCCTCTTCTTTACCCGTCAGCAGTTGCAGAAAGAGGGAAGAAGATTAAGCTTTCCGAGAACCCAACCCCATCTGAAGACTGAATTCGAATGAGAATGTGTCGGGCAGAGTGGAAAAAGATCCATCAAGCACAGGAACAAGAATCCAAGGAGGAAAGCAGTAAGCTCCGCGCTGGGGGCTGGAGGGGTGGCACTCATGGAGGCCATAGGACCAATGGAAATGGCGGGACTGGAGTCATTCATGGGCTTTTGTCATGGCAGTCTATTGATGGATTTCTGAGCGAGCGCGTTGGCGAGAGATGGAATACAATGGCGGTCATTGTGTGGATTCTACTGGGAAGCAGCGTGGCCATTTATAGTTTCTATTCCATGACCAGGGAGACTTCCAGGCGCCGCCAGGAGACTCTGGCCAATATGTGCGACGAGAGGGCTAGGATGTTGCAGGACCAGTTTGTTGCCAGCATGAACCACGTCCAAGCCCTCACGGTCCTCGTCTCCACATTTCATCTCGAGATGAAACCTTCTGCTCTCTACCAGGTACGGCATGGGTTCTTTTAAGAAAAGCATCTCTGAGTCCATGGCGTCTTGGAATATTTTTTGCCAATAAATTATTTTGCTTGTTTTCTATACAAAATCTTTGAAAACGACCTTTGTGATTTTTTGAAATAGTTTCTTAGTAATGTTCTGTAATAACCGCAATATTTTCCAACCTATCTTTTCACCCCTTGAAATGGTTTCCAAGTTCATAAAATCTACCCTTTTTGAAGTTCTATCTGATATATTTTATATATTTTTAGGACGTTTTTGCTGCATACACGGCCCGGACTTCTTTTGAAAGACCGCTCATGAGCGGCGTGGCATACGCTCCACGAGTTCTTCATAGAGACCGGGAGGAGTTTGAGAGGCAGCAGGGATGGAGCATAAAGCATATGAATACAAAAGAGACTCAGGCTCCACAAGAGGAATACGCGCCCACTGTTTTCTCTCAGGAGACTGTGTCCTATCTCATTTCACTGGACATGATGTCAGGGCAGGTAAACTTACTATTAGACTTTAGTAATTTGTCTCGTAGTATTATATGTAAAATAGAAATACAATGTACCTGGAAGTTTTCAAGTTGGAGACTGCCCTCCCTCTTTAAAGGTCTAAACTCCCCTGTTTAAAAGCCCAAATGACATTTCTTGAAAGCTACATGTTAAATGAAGATATGCATTGGGTTATACTACATATGCAGACTTATTTGAAAATGTGTTGGTCTATTCAACATATCCAATACACAGTTGAGATTCTTTATAACATCATAAATAAGAGTCAATGGATCATGGCTCTTTGTAAAAGAGGAATAAAATGGATCATGGTAGAGAGACAATAGGTTCTTAAAACTCTGCTCAACTATCTGCAGAGATACCCTAGCTTTTTATAGCTGCTTACACCCACTACTCCATGACCATGTCTTTGTGAATATGGGGCTCCAAACAAATTATGTGTAGATATAGTGTGGTCTACCTAACCAGGGCATTCTGAAGATATTCAGGCCATGGGTAAAAAATCAACTCATGTAAGTGAATGTGGTGTTGTATTGGTGCAAGGGTGGATGCAGAGTTGCAAGGGAGTTAAGATCAAACTGAAGACTATCTTGTGGATATAGTTTCTTGACCAAAATGTCAAACAGTGATCAAACCGCTGGTTACTGTTCCCAAGAGTACATGAACTTGTAACTTGTTCAGTGCGTGGGCAAACTCAAAGCTATTTTTCACTTATTTGGTTGAACTTAGAGGGTCATTTTATAGTCCAGTCCAGTATGATGTGTAACGTTGTCTGTATATCATCAAAATTGAAATTTTGCTCAAATACTAGTTTATAAAAAAATTTACACTTGAAAAAATTAGATCTTTCTCCACTTGGAAAAATTATATCCTTCTAGATCCATATTTAAATAAATATGGAAAGGTCTAAAATATTGCAGATAACTACATTGCTTTGTACTTGTTTGGATGTGCCGCTCAACAAGCTATATGAAATCCTTTGATGCAGGCTTGTTATAACAATGGCTGGTTTTCTTTTGTCCTGAAATCCTTTGATGCAGTCTTGTTATAACAAGTGTTGGTTTTCTTTTGTGAGCAGCATGATCGAGAGAATATTTTGAGAGCGCGCGAGACTGGTAAAGGGGCCTTGACGACTCCGTTTAGGCTGGTTTCCAGTCATTTAGGAGTTGTTTTTACATTTGCTGTGTATAGCAGAGGCCTTCCTCCAGACGCCACGCCTCAGCAACGTACTGAAGCCACTGTGGGGTAATCGTCTTTTCTCTTCCATCATTTAGGTTTTTATATTTTCATATGTGGATTTCAAGTACATTTATTGATCATGTTTTGAAGCGCTCCTTCAACCAAAAAAAAATTAAGTTGGGACATTTAGATTCACCATTAATATTTGAATTTTAGTTCATCTATATTTATATTCCTAAGGAGATAGAAATTTTAAAATGAAAATTTGATTGTTTGTTTGGTACAATATTATTATTCATTTAAAAAATTGTTATTTTTTATTTATACAAAATTAACCAGCAAATCAGCTTCCTCCTGCATAAATGAATGTTTTATTTAATTTTTTGACTTGATGGTTCATATTTTGATATACTCCACCTTACCAACCAATCTATAATCATTATAAATTACTATAAATTAAAATTTAAATCATTTTGATATAATTTCTATTTTTATTTTGATATCCTACACCTACCAACCAATCTATAATGATCTATAATCATTATAAGTATAAATTTTAAATTATTTTGATATAATTTTTATTTTTATTTTGATATGCTACACCTACCAACCAATCTATAATCATTGGAAGTACACATTTGCACTTAGCATTAACATTTGAATTTTATATTCTTTTTACTTGTATTTAATTTATTAATAAACTATACTTTCTATTACTCTAATCTATAACTATTATAAGTAATTTTTTTGTAAATCAAGATTCTATTTATTCATCAAAAGATAAGTATATAGATAGCAAAATACAAGTAGTCTCACCCAGATGGGGTGTGTTGACTAATGCTAGCGTCTTATGACAAAGAAATAAAAACAAAACTAAAGGAACAAGACAAAGCTTAATAGGCCAAAAGCACAAAAAGACCAACAAAACTAGAAGAACACTTGTAAGCATGCTCAATCGTCCGAAGTGATGGAAGCAAGATTGTCTAGCCCGGTCCTTGGAGGGAGAGGGGTACGATAGGTAAACTATACATGTTGCTCGAAATGGGCTAGCTACATTTCCAACTTCTCCACCTTTTCAAATAGTAGATTTTGACCCCACCAAAATCCTTTGTCGGACATGACATTAAAAGTAATGCAATTGGTTGAGCGTAGCAATGACAACCTTGTGTTCTTCCTTTCTGGATTGATCATAAACTTCCAGGCAATCCAGAACAGATTGAAGCAAATCGCGACATACATCGATGCGATTCTTCTTGCCAAAAGCTCCTCCATGCCCTAGCCGAGGGTTCCAAACCCGCACACAACCACCTCTGCCACCAAGAGCTCCCAACGTTGTAGGGACCACACCCCCAACAACCCGGCCAGCCCGCTTGGAATTCTCAGGAATACGACTTTCCATTGGCACTACGCTACATCCTTCCTAGCTGGATGAACCTCCCCTTTGCTTGCTCTGGGAGTGGGAGTGATGTGACATGAGTCTCACGATGTAGGCCCAGAGAAGCACCTCAACAACAAGCAACAACACCACCGATTGAGCTGAGAATTGCAATAGGGCCAAAGACAACCTTGACTTATCCACTAGAAGTCTACTCCATAGGGTTGACAACCATCTATCACCAAACGAGAGATTTACATGCCAACCCACATATAACCAGTTTGAGACCTTTGTTTCTCCTCTA
>APFE031109607.1:0-10911 GCA_000404065.3 Pinus taeda | reverse complement strand
CATTCTAGAATAATAATTATTAATTTAATTTCTTAAATTAATAATTATTTTATTTCAATTTTATAACCTATGATAATGAATTATTTTTGGATCATCTAACACAAAATTACCTTATCCATTTCAAAGTTGCCAATTTACGTAGTTAATCGTATTTCTCGACCAATACTCTCCTTATTCTTATTGACCTTATTTACTATGTGTTGTTTAGTTTGTGGCTTTTCCTTAGGGGCATAGTTGTCTATCAATTCTTGCAACCCGTCCACTGCTTTCTGGTCCATTAACAACTTCATACAAATCTCCATAAATGACTTCAAAATAGTCAAATTAGGTTTCTTCGTCATAGTACCTACTTCAGGAACATTCTTCTTTGGTACTAGTTTCATTTGAATTTTTTATGTCGAAGCTCCTACTTCCATGAAACTCTTTATTTTCGCCAGGAAAGTTGTCCTTTCCTTCTGTAGATCAAAATCAATAATCTTTTCTCCTGCCTTCCTAATGCACTACCACAGGCTCTTTACCTTGTGCCTTATCTTCTTCGGTAGCCACACCACTTTGTGTCACTATATTAATGCATAGATCACCCTCACGTGGTTCAAACCACATAATTTGTACATTCTACGCAGGTTGATTATTCTTCTCTTCCTGCATGCTAGCAATTAAAATAGGGAAATATTCTATCACATGCTCAAATTGTCTGCAATACTGACATGAAGGATAAGTGGGATTCTAGAAATCTTGCGCATAATGTTTGGCTTCGCCACAATTATAGCATATGATCTGACCCCTTCCTCTTCCAGTGCCCCCTCTGCGACCATGTCTTAGACCTTGAAATCCTCCACAAACCACAGGTGAACCATTATCTTCTTGCACGTGACCTTTAGCTTTCATCCTATATGCTAGGGTTCAATCTATCATCAATTCATAGCTACAACAATGGCACTCATCATGTTATATTGATCAATAGAACTTGAAAAATAATTGTTGTAATGACTGCACATATTTTTGTAGAAAATAGCATTGATTAGTTGGGTGTTGTAGTGCAACTCGACAAATACTATCCCATATGCTTGGTCTGGTACTTGGTCTAGCACTAGGATTTGTCTTCAAAGGATTGGAAACTCCACCAGCCAAATAATCAAAATAGATCAGGTGTTGGTCCTTATAGTTACCTTCCTTCCTACACTTTAGGTACTACACTTCTGAGCACATCTTAGACCGAACGTCCTTTCCTTTCTTCAAGTCTTGTAGCTCCATATGCAAACTTTCCAATTGGGGTTGTATCTAATGAACCCCTATATGAGTGTCTTTTACTGGCGAATATTCTAATTTCGTTGATATTTCTAATGCTTCCGTGTGCACCCCAATATTTTTCTGCGATAGTGTTAATCTGAGGTGTGGAAATATCACATCTATATAGCACTCATTATGCAATTCATTAGAGATGTAGAAGGTGGCTTGTCCCGTCAAACATTTTAACCTCTGATCTACATCCTAGGTAGTCTCATTGATGGCATGCTTAATCTCTTTTATTTCTGTAATTCACTAAGACTATGACTTCAACTTCTTAAACTACGTGTTTAATGTGTTCTTCATTGTAGCTAGTGAGGTAGATAGATTTTCCATACTATACTTTATATACCACAACTGCGCTCTATCTTGTAGTGCTTTGACAAGCTACTTTCTTCTTCATATCATCATCATTGATCGTCTACACTTTCCACATAGCTTCTGCGACAAACAAAAATTGATCAAGATCCTCTAATCCATGACCCTTAAAGAGAGACATCTTCGCTACAATAGCCATGTTGAATAGTGGAGGTGGAGGTTTAGGTGTGTGAGGTGGAGGCAAAGGTGGAGGTGGAGTGGATGGGTGTAGATTCCCCAAAGTGCCTTGAGTTTCTGACTATGCCACACCTCTAGGTGTACTAGGGTTGCTCCTTTCTTCTTCATTGTCTGATTCACCCAATAATTTACTATACTCACACTCAATATATTTGTCACGATTGGTTTTAAATCTCTTATCGCTTTTTGTAGATCTAGTATACCCTCTTTTAAACATCAATCTATAGGCATAACACCCTTTTCATGTAACAACATCTTAATCAAGAGATTTAAGGATTTCAGATACTTACCTCATGGACCTTTGAAAAATTTGCACTTAGATTCACTTTAGGATATTGTTGTGTCAATTGGAATTTTAGTAATAAAGCCTCCAACGATACTATCAACACAGTAATCAAAAACTCTTGCAACCTTATTTTCGTACTCCTTAAGTCATTTCTAGGGTCGACATAATATGTTCGTCATGTTTCCAACAGGGTTCGGTGGTCGCTAGCTTTGAAAGCCACTTGTGCATCTCATTAGCGAACGATGAGAAAAATATGTGGTGATGTTATGTATAGATACACCTCTATAACCACCTTTCTTTCAAATAGCGCATATCTCTTCCATTAGGGGACTTTTCAGGTCTAAAATGGGCCTCCTAAGAAAGATGTACAACAAGAATAAACTTTATAAGAAGCAATAGGATTCAAGATCATGATGCCAACCATGGGGGATGATGCACCATTTTTGGAGTAAAAAAGTAAAAATATAAAAAAATAATAAAACTAATTTTTCAACTCGTATTTTTAACTTATCTCCTTAAGGTTCTACTAAAATTTCGAGTGGGAGTAATTGTTGAATGCAAGATTTGATTCCTCGTCCAAGGAGTTCGCATGTTGCATGCTTTCAATAGACCCTGCTACATGAAAAATGATAAATACATTAAAACACATTATTATAATCTTGTTTCTTCATGTATTTCTCATTTTTCGTGTAGCAGGGTCCATCGAAAGTATGCAACATGGGTACTATTTGGATGAGGAATCAATTTTTTTTATCCAAGGAGTGTTTCCGCTCGAAATTTGAGTAAACCCAAAGGGAGATAAGTTGAAATTACGAGTTGTAAAAATCATTTTTCCTTTTTTCCTTGTCAAATTTGATGATGTAATCTAATCTTATCTTATTATTTACACTATTATTTTATAATTTCCTTAGGAGGCCAATTGTAGACCTCAAAAATCCGCTAATGTTTCTTATGCTACAAATTCATGCAACTTCTAATCTTCCCAATTTTGGATCTCTTTTCCACTCAAATGCCACATCAGACATCCCTTAGATAGATCCTGGTCCTGGTAATGGAACCATTTGTTGCCTTCAGGGGCTTAGACTTAGGTTCAAAGCTAGTTGTGCTAACCAAAAGAACCTTATACCACCATCCCTTTTAGCGATGACCTGCTTGCGTAGAGCGCAGTCTCACCCGAGGTGATATTAGGGCATGCTAGAACTAGGTTTCTACATCCAGAGGGACTATGTAGTGTGGTTGTAAGGTTTTTAACAATTTAGGAATTAATTTGACCTTTGGGAACCACTAAATTTATTCTTACCATCGTAAAGGGTTTTCTTTCTTAACATATTTTTGAAATGCGCAAAACTATTCTAACATGTATTATTCAACATATAAAGCAATATATGAACATTCACAATGTAATTGTAGAAGAAATATATAAAACGAACCATAAACGGGCTAAACAGACAACTTATGTGAACATACAAAGATACATAGATTTATCCTCAAATTTCTTCTTTATTAGTCAAGTCTTCTCAAATAAAATCTTTCTGACCCTGCACACACAGCTATAGGGGCCTACGAACTCAACTGCAGAATTACCAAGGTTTTTGTGTGCACAAATATAGGAGCCTTCCCCTTCACCTGACTACAGAATAATCTTACAAAAATATACTCAAAATTATTTCATCCCTTCAACTTATATCTTAGACTTGCTAAAACATCCCTTTATATATGCTTTTACCCTTACCATACCATGGTCCACAAACCATGGGCAGAGCTCAGAATCCTCTAGGTAATCCCTTCCCTTTACAAATAATGGGATTTGACCCACCCAAAAGCCCATTTGACTCTTATAATCGTGCACTAATCACTCTCTACTCCTTAAAATAGGGAGTCTTTACATGCCTTAGACAAAACTTATAGCCGAATCACACATCCCTTAGATAGATCCTCGTTGTGACCACATAACCATTTGTTGGATTTAGGGACTTAGACCCAGGTTCAAAGTTAGTTGCACTAACCAACAAAACCCTATACCACCGGCCCTTTTAGCAACAACCTTCTTGTGCAGACTGAAGTCTCACCTGAGGTGATATTAGGGAATTCTACAACCAGGTTTCTACATCCAAATGGACTAAACAATGTGTATGTAAGGATTTTAACAATTCAGGGCTTAATGTGATCTTCACAAACTCCTAACCTTATTCTTATAGTCATAAAGAGTTTTCCTTCTTAATAGATTTGTGAACTATGTGAAACTAATCTAACATGTATTATTCAGCATATAAAACAATATCTGAACCTTCACAATGAAATTGTAGAAGAAATATATAAAATGAATCATAAATAGGCTAAACATAGAACTTATGTGAACATACAGAGATACACAAATTGATCCTCAATTTTTTTTTTATTAGTCAAGTCTTCTCAAACACAATCTTGATGACCTTGCGCACATAGCTGCAAGTGCCTACGCACTCAACTGCAGTCTTACCAAGATCTTCATGCACACATCTACAGGAGCCTTCACCTTTACCTGAGTACAGAAATGTCTTACAAAAACTGACTCAAAAGTATCTCATCGCTTCAACATATATCTTAGACTTGCTAAAACATCCCTTTATATATGCTTTTACCCTTATAATACCATGGTCTGCAAAACATGGATGGAGCTCAAAATCCTGTAGATAATTCCATTCCTTTACAAAACAATGGGCGTTGACCCACCCTAAAGCCCCTTTGACTCTTATAATCCTGCGGTAATCGCACTCCAGTCCTCAAAATGCGGATTCTTTACATGACTCAGACAAAACTTAGTCCTAGGGGAACTCTACCCAACATCATGCTAGATTTTTTGCCATTGTAGAACACGATATGTCAAGTATTTAGTCTGTGTTAGTTATGTCTATGTTTAGTTTCAATCTAACAAAGGAAATTCAAGCCAAGTAAGTGATGGAGTTGGTGTTGTATTGTTGATGAATAGGGTGGTGGCCATGTAAAATGGTTCATAATTATCAATAGAAGACAAGTTGATCAATGCATGAATTTTCATTATAGAAAAAAATATTCTTAATGGATGAGCACAAATCCTCATTTTGTTGAACCATATTTTTCCCACCTCTCTTGCATCCACCTTCTGAAAAATGTTCTGAACTAAAAACCCACTAATGCAAAAGTTCATCTCGAACTATAACATTGTTGGGATCAATCTAAATGAATAAGTGCAACACTTAAAAGGATGTGCTTTACTTGTATAATTTTACACATGCAAACCTCTTCATATAACAAAATAGACTTTGCACAAAAAGGTTTCCGGACTGAGATAGAAAGAGTATGAGGGACCCATATCCTTTTCATCTTGTATCAATCCTACCTCAAACAACTATGCACACTTAATGTCTTTAAATTTTTTGTTTCAAGTTAGCTCAAGAACACATGATCTCCTACCTTCATCTTTATGGGGACTCAAAGGCAACCATAAATTGGCCGAAAAGAACCTCTAAAATTTTGAGCTACCACTTGCAGCCTCTTTTTCAAAACATACAACTTACCTTCTATTTGTATGTTTCCTTTGAGAAAGAACATGAGTCAAGAAGCAAGTAGATTGTCCAATGTTAATTTGGAAATTGACTCAGCCTCATGGAAAGTCATGACTTCGAAGGAAGGCCAAAAAATAGAATTTCTTCATGACGCTTGTCACTAAATAATCTTGTTACTCTCTCTATGTTTTTTTTCTCAAATATGGCAAATGATCTTCTGAGTGTTTTCAACAATTCTATGTGATCATTTCTACTATAACATGGATGTAAACTACATAAATAGGGGTAGGTAAATGCTTAAATTTTGGATTGTGGATGACAGGTCTATATATATAATAGGAGAACATATGTATCCTTTTGAGAGGGTGGTCACTTGACAAATGAAATGGATACAAATTCTTTTAACCTTTTGTAGATATTGACTCTTCTCAACAAATATTGTTTGACGCTATTTGGCCTTTAGTAATGCCTACTTTCATATATGGACGTAATAATATTGCCAATATAAAATTATTGGATTTTTTTCCAAGGGAATGTAAATTATACCTACATGACAAAAAATGAGAATATAATATTACTTTGAAATTGCATCTCGTCGAATACTAGCACAAGACATGTCCTAGGAGTAAGCTATGCGAAATGAGATGTTTATTTTTTTTACACGTAACTTAGAACCCCACCCTCAAGCTACCCATCCTCTAGCCAATAAACAAGAAAGTGATAATATTCGCAGATCATAAAGAGTATCAATCAACCACTGGCTCACGAAGTGTGAACACATCACAAGGATTGAAAATGGTTGAGCTAAATAACAATTTATTCTTAACCACTTCAGATAGAGCAATTTCAAAGGATGAATTGATAATTATACTATAAAAAAATCATAATACACGGTGAAAATCACCAAATTTTCCTATATAAGTCAGTTAGGACAACAATCTCCAACCAATCAACCTCAATCCTAAAGGAGAATGGCATTATTTACTTCAAACAAAAAATAAAAAAATGATCGTTACAGAGAGAAGGAAATCACCACGGAATATGATGGCGATTCAAAGATGAATAGTTGACAATAGTAGGCTCGATATGTGATCGATATATTAATTGTGAATTTTCCATGTTGAAATCAAGGGCGAAATTATTGATTATATGATTAACTTTTTATAATTACCAAAATGTTGGGTAAAATCTGCCCAAAAAAATAGTGTTTAGACTTCAACCTTGCTAAAACAATTAATGTAATAAATGAAATTTCAGAGAATAGTAATTACATGGATTTGGAAGAAAGGTTTAATAAGTGGAAACTCAAGGCCTTGAAGATATATCCATTTGATCTAGATGACATCACTATGAGTAGAAACTCCCAATATCATCACCATTGTATTTCAATAAGATATGCATAATCAATATGTTAGATGTGCATGCTTAATTAGAACACAATTTAGAAAACAAATTACATATAAACTTGGTTCGGTTGAGAAATATTATAAATTAATAAAGTGATACACTTGAAGGACCTCAAAATTTGTAACCCTTAGATATGATGATATGAAGTTTAAACCTCAAAATTACAGAGACTTTGTAGCTAATTTTGAAATTATGGGTCTCCAACCATTTACCAAAACTTAAAAATTATGACATCACGATTGCAACTTCACAAAATACATACTTGGTTTTTCTTGGACCTGTGCATTTAATAAATAATTATGGATCTCTAGCTATTGAATAGAAAATTATGGATCACCAAAGGAAATCCAAGTAACTAGTCGACTAGCAGAAAATTGGTGGAGTAATAGTGACTAAATATGAGAGGGGTATGGTAATTTTTACTTGTGCTCTAAAATGACCTAGACGTTAATAACAAAACAAAGAACAAGAATTTTCAAATAGAGAACAAATTATTGGAATCTTATGAGTTTAACAGAAGAATGCAAGGATCAGATTTGTCTTTCATGAAATAAGTACAAAGACATCATGATGAATCTAAACACTATTGAAGATAGAATTTTTAATCAAACTTTTAAGATAGAAAAAAAGCTATCTATGGTTAGTGTTGTTACCTTTTGGGATAGGGCTAAGACTCTAAATTGAGCTACTCAAACTGTTACAAAATTTAAGGGTTTTTTTCTTGCTATCATCATGCCTCTTTTGGATGAAAATGATGCAAATTATACTAAAGGATAGAATGAGTAAAGTTAGCCAGTAACATTTTTATTTATTTTCGGTCAAAGTAACTCAGTCACAACTCTATTTTCACTTCAGCGATCAGATTAGGGAAGAATTTTTAGAAGTTTTTGGGAGTTTTCTTTTCTCTTTCTGGCAAAATTGATCTATAGTGAATAGGACATATGGATCCCGAAGAAAAATACTTCACAATAGACACATTATGATATACAATGAAAGTGCAACCATTTTTTCAACTCGCCCTAGAGGAGGAATTATCTGTGACCTTCACCCCGTCAGATGCAGTCTAGCAATTTGAGTGTAGAGGGTGCATTTTTTCTGGAAAGGATTTGATCCATGCAAGGATTTTAAACATGGTGGAATCACCCTCGAGAGATATTCTCTGTCACCTTCACCTGTTCAGATGTGGTCAAGATCCAGATCTCATAGTATTGTTAGGTAATGGAGGGGAAATGATGAAGCAGAGAATCCCATAAATACATTTTATGGGACTCGTTTCCCTACTCGTGTTACCTAATAAGATCTTTAAGAACATTTTTCAAGATATGGATGTACAATTAATGTTAACAGATACACCTATTGACCAAAATGTAACTACATTTTTAATATCAATAAAGTATAGTCAGTTTCTTTAGGTAGAAAAAAACGTAAACTCAAAATAACAATATCTATCTTTAAGTTTGGAGTTGACATAGATGAAGAAACCTTCCGAAGGAGGAAAACCCATTTGGCACATCTAAGCCAATGACACATAAATCCCATTCGGCACATAAATCCCACATAATAGAAGAAGGTTTACCAATGAATAAGAAAAAGGCAGGGGACAAAGAGGTTTCATAGTATGGAACATAAAATAAAAAGTAAGAGTACAAATGTTTTACTAAAACAAAAATGGACCTAAAACATCTAGATCTACTATTCAAAACCTCGATTAACACATTTTTTTTTTTTTATGCAAATGAATAGCATACTCATGATATAAATGAAAACTAAAGAAGAAACCTTCACCACTACAAAGGAGACCTTGACATTCTTAAATCTAGGTTTTTCCTGGGTGAAGTCTAGCAAAATTATCCCCACCCCACCAAGCGAGAACATAAACCCTAATAAGAGCCCTTAAATAATATATTTCTTGCTCACTCTTCTAGAGGGAAATACCATTGGTTTTACATTCCCTATGATCAAATCTTGTGCACACCCGATGCCCGATGGCTCGACAATGATATCGTAGATGCAGTCAAAAACCAACAAGAAATAGGTGGCCAAGACAAGGAGAAGATAGTCGTGGCTGAGGGTAGGGAAAAGGAGCGCATGTTTAGGGGCATGCGAGGTACTCTAAGAGTACTGTAAGTATGTTTTAGGATGATAATCAAGAGATCCATTGAAGATGACGATGATTCTTCACTTGAGAGTGCCAAGCTTTGGGAGGAACCTTTGTCCACAGTTTCCAAGGGACATGCTTTTGTTCAGAGATAAACTTTAAACGACAAAATTGAGTATGAGGGTTTAAGGTTGTGGTTGAGGAAATTTTTTTTCCCTCAGTCACTTGGGTGTTCATGTGATCCTAAGGTATTAGTTACCTGGCCTCTTAGGTTGGGTTAGCTGAGATGGTGTTTCCCAAATAATGAATCTGCTGCTCAAACACACACGGACAAAATTCATCCAATAATGTACAACTGAATTTAATTAAGTTTTGATTAAAAATTATTGAGGAAGATGATGCATTTCATTAAATTTTTATCATACTTAAATTTATGTGAAATAAATATTATCTCATAGAAATTGAAAAATTTCATGCTCTTCAAAGTATGAAATATTTTTCATTTACTTAGTATATGACATAATTTCCATTTACATAGTATGGTTTAAGGTTATTTTTTATTTAATTAAGAGACTTAAAACCCCATTTAAATTTTGCTGCAAATCATATTTGAATTTTGATCATAGAAAAACTATATCCAATGTTATTACTTCCACTATAATTTTGAAGGAATCAATCAACACAAAGGCTTTCACTTAATCTTGGATAAACCAATATCACTTGATTTCTACTAAAATAATTTACAAACCAATCATTGGCTATTTTTCATTTCAAATAAATGTTATTGTGTACCTAAATTAGCATCCAAGTGTTTTCTTCCATGGTAGTGGTTTAAGCTTACATACATGTTAGCTAACCCTAATAATATTATCTTGGAACAAGTTCATAAATTGATTCAATTGATCGCTTTTTTCTGTTAATAATTCATTCACATAAATATTGGTGGTGAGATTGGAAATGGGGTTGTTTTATAATGTTCATGAAACATAAACCTAATATGTATTGCATGTGGCTTAATTTTAACCTTATCCTTTAGGGTTATTTAAACAAACTATTATGTCCAAACAAAAAACCTAGGGCTCCCTTTGGTGAACCCTATGAAAGTCGATGGTAGGGACATAGAGAGTCATTTTTGTATGGTCATTAATGATGGGGTATAGAATTGTCAATATAATATTAGTATACTTGAAAGTTTAGAGTTGATGGTGTTGTGATTGTAGATGAGTTAAAACCCCAAAACATGTGTTTGAGTTTTCCCCTTGGCCAAATCTACAAGTGCCTGGGGAAACTTGTTGTGTTAGATGGAATACAATATTGTTAGGAAAAAATCTTCCTTAGGCCACAAAGTTTCTTTCTTCCTGGATTGTTGTTCATGTTGAAGTGCTTTTCTTTTTGTGAAAGAAATGTAATGAAATCTTATTTTATGAGAAATAGCCTTCATAAACCTTTGCATGGTATGATAATACATTGATTTGTATGAACCTACTCTTGCAAACTATAATTCAAGTGTAAAGGATTTAGATAAAATGGAGGTAGTTATGGAAACTACTTTAATTATAGGGTGTTTCCCCTTGAAACATGAGTGAGGAGTCCCTTGGCCCTTTCACCACCTAGTCAAAATATTGTTAATGTGGTGATAATAGGTTATGTCACATGGCTAGTGGACATATTTGTTAATGTTGGGTTGTGTTATATTCTTTCCACATAGTTAACAGGGGGTTTGAGGGGTACCCGTAACCCTACTTTATGGGGTC
>APFE031109606.1:60679-72035 GCA_000404065.3 Pinus taeda | reverse complement strand
TACTGCATGACTTTGACAAATTCAGATTGTGATAGACATCCCAATAGAGTATTGACCACCTTTGCATTCATTTCATATTTCTTCTTCTCAGCTGGATCTGTGGGATTTGATGCTGGAAAAGTATACCCTGTATCTATGATATCCCAGACTTCAGTACCCAGAGATTGAAGATAGGCATTAACTCTTACCTTCCAGTATACGAAGTTTGTCCCATCAAAAACCGGTGGCCTGATTGATGCTTCCTTCTCGTAGTTGCTCATGATGAAAGATCTTCCTTCAAGCAATCAAGCTCCTTCAGAAGGACCTGCTCTGATACCAATTGCTGGAAATAATACTGAGAGGGGGCGGGGTGAATCAGTATTATCAGGTCAAATATTCCTTTTCTAAATCCAAATTGTATACGCTAGTTCAGTTAATTAAACCTGCGTATATACGCAACTATTCAGAAGGAAAACCACGTATACAAAGCAAACTTTTAATTTACTTTAACATTCTGATGATGATTGTTAATCTGTGATGCAGAATCACATAACCAGTAACCAAAGACAGTAAAACAGAGCAGAAAGACAATCACACACAAGAACACAAGATATAAGGTGGAAACCCAATGTGGGTGAAAACCACCTGCTGCAATTTGTCTCTATCTTTCTCTAATTAGAAACTTCTGTTTACAATGTACTGGTGCAGTGCTTTACCAGTACGTAGGCTGCAACCTGCAGAGAGCTACAACTCTCTTTCATTTTCCAGCTTCTCCTGGAAGGGAGCTACAACCCCCTTTTAGCTCTTGCACTAGCCAAGATACTAGTACGTAGGTGCTGGCCTACAGAAGGCTACAACCTTCTCTTTCTTCCAGGGACCACGTTTCATAAATTTTCAGACTGGATCCATGAACATCAATCAATCATTAAGAATTTTACCATCAACCAATCTCGTTTTCACCAATTGAATCTGACTCAAGTAAATACTCTCTGACAGTTGTACCCAATCACAGTACCAGAAACCATACACCAGAAAACTGAACCCAGAACACAACAGTAATAAACAGAAGCAGCAAGATCACAATTCAAAATATATACGCTACTTTAACAGCCTGAAACATGCGTGCATATGCTTCTGCGTATGGAACAAACTGCGTATACACTTCTTTACTTCTCTTAACCTGCATGTATACACGCTTAGCTTCACTGAACCTGCGTACAGATCTATAAAGGATAATTCACTCTTTCGGATATTCAATCACTAATTAACACAGATTATCAGACTTATAGATCAACTAAGCGCCACATCTACCAGACCAAAATCATACAAAGATACTATCATTCAAGCTTAAAGATTATGACCCATGAATAGATCTTATCCTTCTTTTGTACTAAGGTTCCTCCTTCATTCAGATCCAAATCTGCATCACAACCCAATTACCAATATACCAGCTCTAGCACTTTATCAGATATTCAATAATAATGCGGATGATCCTTTTCCACATGATCTCCTTCCTCTTTTATAGTCTTAGGCCTTCCTCAATACCATGGTCCAAAACCATAACATTTCAATACCATGAACCCAAAACTAGGGATCAACACATCTGTCGAGACGCCATGGTCCAAAACATAGGTTCAAATCCCAAGGACTAACACCATGGACCAAAAGTATGATCCCCAACATATACGCACTTTTTCAACGTATAACCCGCGTGTATACACGTCTTTGTTTGGATGAACCTGTGTATATGTCTTTTTCTTCTCTCTGAGTGCCTAAACTGAGATCTGTTACCAAAGAGAGTTGCCATCAAGGACAACACCTGTTCCATAGCTCCAAACCTATGCCATAATGCCAACAGAAGTAACTTTTGATATCCATGAGAAGCCAACCACTAGAGCAGCCCCAACTAAGTAGCTCAAAGCATAAAATCCCATGCTACAGGAGAAAACAAGGCTGCTATAGGAGAAATAGGGCTGCTACAAGAGACATAGTAGGTGCTACAGGAGATAGTCTACCTACTACCAGATTGTCCCAAGAGGCAAAAATGGGCCCTATATTGAGCATTATTGGCCACAAAACCATATAACTTTGAAGGAGTCTTCAAGGAAGGGGTAAGTACTTGATCTATCACCTCTTGCAAACAAAATTTTTGTGACTTTTTGCAAAATTCCATGTAATGTTCCTAAATAGGAATTTAAGTTATAAACCAATTAAACAAATAGTGCAACAGTGGAAAATTAAAAACTTTTAGCAAACACCCATGAAACATTGTAGTACTAGAACTGTTGAGCCATATATTATGAAATATGAGAGCATGAGTACAATATGTAAATGGAGTAGTGCACCTAGGCTTGTCTCAAGGACAAGATGGACCAAACCCAGGTGGTAGAATAGCTGGAAAGATGGTTGTTAAGTTGTTGCTCTAGTATGCTCTATGATGTCCTTGTAAACTGTTGATCTATTGACCTCAGCCTGCTGGAAAGTGCGCAAAAACTGCCCAGAAAATTCTGCCCTTTTATCCTTAGAATCCTTGGAGAGAACCCAGAAGGGAATTTATCTTGTTTTGACTTTGGATTTTCAGCCTCTTAGGAGCTTCTCTCTAACTACATCTGCTGAATTTCGATGTGCTGGAAAGTGCCCAAAAACTGCCTAGAAAATTATCCCCTTTTAGCCTTAGACTCTTTGGACAATACCCAGAAGGTAATTTCTCTGATTTTGACTTTGAATTTTCAGCCTCTTGGGTGGCTAAATCAACCTCTGTGTATTTCTGGCTGCCCAGAAAAGACACAGTCCCTTCCTCTGCGTGACTAGCTGAGCTATGAATCGCTGCTGGAAACTCTTACAATCTCTGTGGAACAACCTCCCTAGGGTGGGCACAGATGGTCCCCCGAAGTAGAGGTTGAATCTTCCCCGTGGAAGAGTCGTGGCTAAACAACGGTAGTCTCACCAAGCAGCAAAGTGTACAAGAGTGAGTTTGTTTGCCAAATATTTAGAATGAAAACAAAATGAGAGTTGATCTCTCTTTATAACTCCTTGGGGCCCCTTAGCCTCATGTGGTCCCCTCCATCCGTGCATTCAATTTTCTCTCCAAGCATATCGAATGGCTAATTCGAACTCCTATGTGGGTGGCCACCACATTCCACCAGCAGCTAAATAAAGTCAATTTGGCCCCTAAGTCGAAAGTGTGGGGCCCTCTTCCTTAGTAAAAAATGTGCAAAATTGTGTAGCAACACCCTGTTACTAATGTGTTTGAGAAGGGACATGTCATCCCTCCCCTCCCAAATGTTTGTTGGAAATAGTACTGAGAGGGGGTGAATCAGTATTATCATATCTAAAATTTTATTTCCCAAACAGATTTATATACGTTACTTTAGTGAAGTGAACTAGCGTGTACACACGACTGTACCTAAAGAAACCAATGTATATGCAGAGAACTAGCGTGTACACACAACTATACTTAAAGAAACCAACGTATATGCAGAGAACTTTTCATTTAGACAATTTATCATGTATTCAGCTTAATTAGTATATGAGAGATTTATTAGACAGTGCAGTAAAAGCAGAATAAAGCATCACACATAAGCAACAGACATGAACACCAAGATATAAGGTGGAAACCCAATGTGGGTAAAAAACACCTGCTGCTGTCGTCTCTGTCTTCTTTTAATAATAAGAAAATTTGTTTACAATCATGTACTAGTGTAGACTCATACCAGTATGTAGGCACCCACCTGTAGAAGGCTACAACCTTCTCTCATTCTCCAGCTACTACTGGAAGGGAGCTACAACCCCCTAACTCTTGTACTAGCCAATATGTTTACTAGTATGTAGGTGCCAACCTACAAAAGACTCCACTCTTCCACTAGGGACCACATTTCATGAAGTTTCAGACTAGATACTCCTGGAACACAACACCACAATCTGAAGGTCACGTTTCATCCAATTTTCATACTGGACCCATCAACAACATTGAAACTCAAAAAATAATAACTGCAAAACAACCATCAAATACATTTACATCAACCAATCACTGAAACTCAATCATCACTTTCTGAATTAACCACAACTAAATCAATCAATCACTTGACAACCCATCATCACTGTAGCACATCACAATCAATCAATCTGATCATTCAGAACACTGTCACCAGAATACAATCACCAGAACCCAAAGCAGAGCCCAGAACTTTGCAACAGCAAACAGAAACAACTGAAACTTTAAACATCATACTTCATAAGGTATACACTACTTCCATGTGTCGAACCAACGTGTATATGCACTTTTACCAAAAGGAAACAGCGTACAGATCTACAAATTCAAATTTATGATGTATATGCTACTTTGATATGCTGAACCAACGTGTATATGCTCTTTTACTAAAGCGAACCTGCGTACAGATCTGTAAATGCTGACTCAAAACATCACAACTACTCCAGACTTCAGTCATACCTAGATCATCATATTTACAGAATAAAACACACGTCAGTATTCAGATCTACACCGTTCAAGATCAAACCACATAATGATAATACTTTCAAGCCTTTATGATCCCGGTCCATCAACCTTCATCAGCCATATAGGTGCTTCCTTAGATCAGATCAAGCAAGCCATCAAAAGATCATTAACCTGCATATATGATCCAACACCTCAAAAGATATTCAAAATACTTGCACACTTGTCCTAATGATCTTCTCCTCCTTATATAGTTTTAGGCCTTTCTCGATACCATGGACCAAAACTACTTAGTACCAATACCTTGGACCAAATACCTTAGACCAATTACCTTGGGTCTAATACCTTGGACCAAAAACTTTGTTTTTCCAAGATATACACACTTTTCCTTTTGTGAAAGTGCGTGTGTACATATACGCTCTTTTTGTTCAGAAAACCTGCGTGTATACGTAGCATGGACAAGGTGAACCTACATATACCTCTCTTTCTTCATTCTTTGTAGTCCGATCTATAATTCTTTGATCTGTTGCATTGTGAGATTTCATCTGAGTGAGTTTCCATCAAGGACAACACCTGTATCATAATTCCAACAATCTCCTCCTTTGGACTTGATGGCAACAACAACACCAAGTCACTCTCCCCCTTTGACATCAAGGGAAAAGGGTGGACCAAGATATTTTCTCCCTGTGACATCCATTATGGTATTCATGCTCCCCCTGAGTACATGCTGAATTCTCTGATTGAGCTCCCCTTTTGGTACATGTTGAGATGCACTAAAACCGTCCATGCTCCCTTTGAGCACAAGCAAAGTCTGCAAAAATATTTTCTAAAATAATAACATGACTCTATAACTCAACTATGTGAGGATGACCTTCCTATCACCAATGACTCATACATACATCCATCTCCCAACCAAGTGGGGATATACCAATTGTTTATACATGACAGAAACAATAAATATTACATCATCCATCCCATGTTAAGTGGGGATACAAACTACATCATTTGTCCAAGAGGACTTGTTCAAATATATGAGAAGACATATCACACCCTAGACTTTTACATGACTTAAGTAACAAATGGTATAAATATCTGAAACCATAGCTGGACCCAACAACCATAATGCCAACAATGATGAATGTATGTGAAGGCTAATGCTCCCCCTGAACCTATGCTACCTATGCATTGTTAACAGGTCAATGATCAAGGCATCTTTGTCAGTCAGATAAAAATTAATGAACAAAGCATATCGATAGACATTAATCATCAATATCAGTCAGAGCACCCATATCAGAGCCTGCCCCATTGTTTTTCTTGTTTGAAAAACATATACGCTCCTTGACCCATAGAAACCTTCATGTGTACGCGACTATACTTCATGAAACACGCGTATAATAACCTTTCTCTGAAAAAATGGATTTAACAGCAGGATGATGCAGCAACTACTCCCAACTTTTGTATGAGATACTCAAATGTCTCTTTGGGCAATCGTTTAGTGAATATATCAACAACCTGTTCTTTGGAGGGAACATACTCCAATTTGACCTTTTGTTCAAGCGCTTGTTCACGTAAAACATGGTATTTGATGGGTATGTGCTTGGTCTTGGATTGCATGATTCGATTCTTTGAAATACTAATGGCACTTGTATTATCACATAGAATGGAGATGGGTGGAGTACATGTGATCCGAATGTCTTGCAAGGTTTTCATCATCCAAAGTAGTTGTGTGCAGCAGCCACATATTCTGCTTCAGCTGTAGATAACGCAATTGAACTTTGTTTCTTGTTGAACCAAGACACTAACGTGGAACCCATATAGAATGCACCACCACTAGTGCTTTTTCTGTCATCAACACTTCCTACCCAATCTACATCTGTATATGCATGAAGAGTAAGATTTGTATCTCTAGGATACCATAAACCAAAGTTCTGAGTTCCTTGAAGATATTTGAAAATTCTTTTGATTGCCTAAAGGTGTGATTCCTTTGGATTTTCTTGGAATCTTCCAATTATTCCTACTGCATGCATGATGTTAGGCTGGGTACCTGTTAGATAAAGAAAACTGCCAATCATGGATCTGTAAGTTGGTTGATGTACTGTTGCTGATTCATCATTTGAGCTGAGACTGCATCCTATTACCATTGGGGTACATACAAGTTTAGAATCTTCCATGCCATACATTTTCAAGATATGTTTGAGATATTTGGTTTGTGAAAGAAAAATACCATCTTTATTTTGTTGAACTTGTAGACCAAGAAAATAGGTAAGTTCACCAAGCAAGGACATTTCAAATTCTTGCTGCATTACTGAAGCAAAATTATGACTCATGGATTCTTCATAGCTACCAAAAATGATATCATCAATATAAACAACAATAATTAGCAATTTATCAGTTTCAATATTTGTATATAGATTGCTATCTGTTGAACCTTTTGAAAAACCTTGTTGGTGTAGATATTTTTCAAGGTAGTAATACCAGACCCTTGGAGCTTGTTTCAGACCATAGAGACCCTTTTTGAGTCTGCATACAAGTTTTGCATCATTTCCAAGAATGAATCCTTCTGGTTGTTCAATATAAACTTCTTCTTCTAAATCTCCATTAAGGAAAGTAGATTTTACATCCATTTGGTATACTTTGAATTTCTGAAAGCTAGAAAGAGTAAGAAATGTCCTTATGGCTTCAAGTCTAGCAATAGGTGCAAAAGTTTCTTCAAGATATATACCTTCTTGTTGAGCATACCCTTTACAAACAAGTCTAGCCTTATTTCTAATGACTTCTCCATTTTCATTCAGATTGTTTTTGAATATCCATTTAGTTCCTATAATATTTTTATCATGAGGTCTAGGAACTAATTCCCAAGTATTATTCTTTTCAATTTTCTCAAGTTCTTCATTCATGGCCTTGACCCAACATTCATCTTTGCATGCTTCATTTACATTTTGAGGTTCGGTGGAGGATAGTAAGGCTAGATAGCTTGAGGTGTTTGTAATAGTTCTTCTTGTCTATACACCTGCCTCTTTTTCCCCTAAAATTTGAGTTTTTGGATGATTTTTCTGAACATACCTGGACGGAGTCTTTTCTTCCATTGTTATCTCTTCTTCTAGTGATTCATTGGTTTCTTCTTCAATATCATTGTGATTTGATGTGGGAAAATAATCCCCATCTTCTTCATGGTTATAATCTTCTATTTTTATATGTTCTGGATTTTTGCATGCTTCATCAACTACAACATTAATACCTTCAACAATTTTCCCAAGTCTTTTATTATAAAATTTATATCCTTTACTTCGAGAAGAGTAACCAAGAAGAATGCCTTCATCTGCTCTGGGTTCAAACTTACCAAGTTTTTCATCAGTCCTTTTGATATAACATTTGCTTCCAAAAAATTGAACTATTTTACAATAGGAATCTTATCATACCAAAGTTCATGTGGAGTTTGAGTGCTATTTACCTGAACATTTGCTTGGTTAAGAATAGTTACGGCAGCGAATGCAGCTTCACCCCAGAAGGTTGCAGGAGTTCCAAATTCATCTAGCATAGCTCGAGCCATTTATTGAACAGTTCTGTTCATTCTCTCTACCACTCCATTTTGCTGAGGAGTCCTTGCAGTGGAGAATTGCCTTTTTATTCATTGTTCACAAAAGTCAAAGAATTCATCTAAGGTAAATTCCCCTCCTCAATCAAATCTGAGGCATTTGATTTTTCGATCTAATTAATTTTCAACCTAAGCTTTGAAGGCTTGGAACTTTTTGAATTCTTCATCTTTATGCTTTAGAAGACTTATCCAACACATTCTGGAAAAATCATCAACGAACAAAATAAAGTATTCTCCTCCACGAGGTGACTTTTTCCTTGATGGTCCACATAAATCAGTATGGACAAGCTCAAGAGGCTTACTGGCTAACCCTTCTTTTTCCATGATGTGAGCTCTAGTTTGCTAACCAATTTGACATGGTTTTCATATTGTATTTTTAGGGATGTTGATATTTGGTAGATTACGAACAACCTTGAATCTGCATGCTTTTCTTATTTGAGAAAAGCTTAGATGTCCTAATCTTCTATGCCATAGCCAGTTTTCATTATTTTTTCTTAGATAACACTGTTGTTGTCCTCCCTTGAATATGTATAAGTTGTTTGGAGTTCTTGTACCTTTGATCACGGTCTCTCATGTATCAAGCTCATGAACGACACATCCGTTTGATCGAAACACCACTTCATTTCCTTGATCACACATTTCACTAACACTCAATAGGTTATGCTTTAAACCATCTACATACATAACATTTATAGCTTTAACCTTTTCTTTCAAGAAAACAAAGCCTTTACCTTTTATGACAACAGGAGTGTCGTTTCAAATGAGACATTCTTTTCCTTTTCTAAGGCATTATATGAGTGAAGTTTTTCTTTGTCATCTGTCATCTGTTTTGAGCATCCACTATTGATGTACCACTAATTTTCTTGTCCTTCTACATACAAGGCTATACAACATCTTTCTCTTTGAGATTCTTTCCTTCTCCATATCTTGGGAGTTTTCTCCTTTTGAGATGTTTGCTGAAATTTTCTCTTGCATTCAGATTCTTCATGACCAAAGTTGTTACAGATTGAGCATTCTATTTCATTTTCAAGAAGAGAAAAGTTATTACATGAACTTTTCTTGATCCCTGTTGCATTCCTTTGATTTCGTGCTTCTCTAGTCATGATGGTTTTGTAAGCAACACATTGAGCAGCTTTGTGTCCAAAATTATGACATGAAAAACATTGCCCATTAAATAAGTTCCTGCGACTATCGAATCTATTGATCTAGTGATTGTAGTTTCTATTGATATTCATCTTTGGAGCAAATTGAGTGTGATTTACCTAAGGTTGGTTGTGGCTTCTATTCATCCTTGGAGTAAATTGAGTCTGATTTACCTGGTGATCTACTTTATGCCTTTGCTAACGATTTTCATACTGTTCACTAGTCTTTGCTGCATCAAGATAGCTTTTGGTGGAGGTTGACGGCTTCTGTGATTGAGATGCTTCTTAAATATATCCAAGACCTGTCTTTATCCAAGGAGGATGATGAACTTTGATAATTTCATTTAAAGTTTCCAATCCTTTAGCAAATCTAATATTGAGAGATTTTGTTTTCTCAAGATCCTTTCTTAGACCCACAATTTCACATTCTAGTTTTTCATTGTGTTTTTCTTTTTCAGCAAGTTGGTATGTTAAGGTATCTATAATCATATTCTTTTCTTCTAAACAGATTTTGAGTTTAGATATTTCTTCATGAAGGTCTTCCTCTTCTAAAGCATCCCAAAAATGATCATTGTCATAAGCCATTAGAATTATGTAATCTTGTCCAGTTTCATCTTCATCACTATTAAATAAACCATCACTATCTTCATGAGTATAGTAACTCCTTTTATTCACAACTTGTTTTCTATCCCCTTTTGCATATTCCTTTCCTTTTTCAATTTTATCTTTATGAGGACATCTGGCAGCATAATGACCGAATTTGCCACAAGAAAAGCATTTGAAGGGTAACTTACCTCTAAACCTTCCAGAACCCTGTTGAAGCTTTTTGACAAAGTTTACCTCATATTCTTCTTCTGAAATATTTCTTGATTCATTGTGTTCTTCCTTTCATTTTGCTGAAGCTTTGAATGCGGCTTCTCTCATATCTGATGGTCTTCCTTCTCTCATGTCAAAGGCAGTTAAGATTCCGTGAAGCTGCGTCATAGTGATATTCTGCAGATCCTGTTTTTCTTCTATGGAAGACACTTTGGATTCAAATTTAGCAGACAAGGATCTCAAAACTTTCTCAACTAAGGTAACTTCCTTAATTTCTTCACCCAAATTCTTCATACAATTGACAACCTCATCTATACATAGGAAGTAACTAGCTATGCTTTCATCACTATGCATCTTAAGTGTTTCACACTGAACCCTGAGAGTTTGAAGCTTAGCACATTTTACCTGAGAGTCTCCTTTGTAGGTGAGAACGATTTTGCCCCATATTTCTTTGGCCGATTTAAGCTACATGAATTTGACAAACTCTGATTGTGACAGACTTCCCGATAAAGTATTCACAACTCTAGCATTGGTTTCATATTGCTTTTTACCTGCCGTATCTGTAGGAATTGCTGTTGGAAATGTATATCCCCCTTCCACAATTTCCTAGACATCCCTTCCAAGTGATTGTAAATTGGTTGTGGTTCTTATTTTCCAATAAACAAAGTTGGTCCCATCAAATATTGGCCGTTTGATGGATCCCACACTTTCTTGATTACTCATGATGATGGATCTCCCTTCAAGTGATCAAGCTTCTTCTGAAGGACCTACACTGATACCAAATTGTTGGAAATAATACTAAGAGGGGGGTGAATCAGTATTATCATATCTAAAATTTTATTTCCAAAAAAGATTTATATACACTACTTCAATGAAGTGAACTAGTGTGTACACGCGACTGTACTTAAAGCAGCCAATGTATATGCAGAGAACTTTTGATTTAGAGAATTTATCATGTATTGAGCTTAACCAATATATCAGAGATTCATTAGACAGTGCAGTAAAAGCAGAATAAAGCATCACACATAAGCAACACACATGAACACCAAGATATAAGGTGGAAACCCAATGTGGGTAAAAACTACCTGCTGCTGTCATCTCTGTCTTCTTTTAATAATAATAAAATCTCTTTACAATCTTGTACTAGTGCAGACTCATACCAGTACGTAGGCACCCACCTGCAGAAGGCTACAACCTTCTCTCGTTCTCCAGCTACTACTGGAAGGGAGCTACAATCCCCTAACTCTTGTACTAGCCAATATGTTTACTAGTATGTAGGTGCTAGTCTACAAAAGACTCCACTCTTCCACTAGGGACCACATTTCATGAATTTTCAGACTAGATACTCTTGGAACACAACACCACAATCTG
>APFE031109606.1:8946-42682 GCA_000404065.3 Pinus taeda | reverse complement strand
CCCCTTATCATAGTCAAATTAGTCGTTATCTAGTCAAATCGAGTTGTTGTATTTTTAGTCATGACCTTATCGAGAAATTTGAGTCATTGGATATTCTGCCCTGTCTATTTAATGTGCATAGCGAGATTTTCTCATTCAACTTGTCCTGACGATGAACCACACTGGTCGGTTCGAAACGTGTCGACAAAAGTTTCTCTATGTGATTTTCGCCGAAGAATCTTCAAAAATTTGATATGGATCATAGAAGTCTCAATTCAATAACTGCTATTTTTCTAGTCGTCATCTCTATTGAGATTGCTTGGATTTTTTTCAATTTATATGGCTTCCCTAAATTCTCGGTGATGGAAATGCGCAACCTTGGCAATAACATGGGCCTCCTCAATACATACTTGATGCTTCGTCTTCTCCGCGTGTTCTACTAGGGCAAAAGACCGAGTCCTCCCATGTTTTATGTCGGCTAAGTGCTCATTAATCCTCTAATTAATAGAACGACCACTCTCACCAACATAGGGGATCCCACAAGAATATGGAATAACATACACACCTTTCATGTCCTTGGGGTCAACCGAGTCTTTTACCAATCTAAGGGAGCTATGGATGGTGTTAAGGCATCTAAGGGTTGAGGGAACATTATGCTTCCTAAAAATTCTTGCAATCTTATTAGTGGTCCCCTAGATGAAAGGGAGATGAACCCCTGAGACTCGATCTTTAAGGTCTTTCTTGGCCAATGAATTCTTGTTGGCTTTAAGGAAATCTTTCTGACCCCGGTACCTACTATAACCATTATAGGCTTTGATTTCATGAGATTCACTCCATTACATTATATCGACAAAATAAGGAAACATTGTATGCTTCACATATGGTGTTGATACCTTTTAAGTTTGTACGAACCCGAGGTTTATAATTAAAGTTGGTAGCCTTGGGAGTTGCAACATTCTTGTTGCAATATTGAGGCTCATCAAGAATTATGTAACATGTGACTTATATCTTGCAACTATTGTGCATGCTTTGAAAATGTGGAGAAACCACTTGTTTGGGAGAAATTTCACAGTAATCATAGATCATGGTGGGTTGAAGTACTTTTTTCTCAACGCTGGTTGAATGCTAGGAAATATAGGTAGACATCTCTTATTAGTGAGTTTTGATTTTAGATATAACACATTAAAATAAATGAAAAATGAGTAGAAAATGCACTTAGTAGGAAAATGCAAATAATAAATACGACAATAATTAGTATATGAGAGTTAGACCTAAAAGAAAGAATCAAAGAAGAACTATAAGGTGATAAACACTTCTACTATATAAGTGGATTCTTAAATAAATAACCGAAGGGGCCAATTGGAGAAGAGAATCAAATAATTAAAGATGGTTTATTGATGTAGAGGGGCACATTGTACATCCCTAATGTAATAGACTTAAAGAGGCTCATAATGGATGAACTCCAAAAGATGATAACAACCACTAGAAAATTATATTATTAACCATGAATGAAGAAATAAATCCATGAAAATATTGCTACATGTTTGAAAATTCAATATGATCTAGGTGGGTATCGGTGACCACACACCCATTCCATTGGCTCATAGCAAATTTTTCCTATTTTGGAAGTTTTCTATTATTGGCAGTTTTTGGGTATTGAAATTCTATAGTTGTTTTGAGGCCCTAAATGGACGATTTTTGGGAAAAGGCTCAATGATAAGAAATTTTACTCCTCGGATAGAAATTTTGAATGGGATATCATGTATGCCAAACAAAAATCGTATGCAAAAGTTATAGCCCCTAGAAGTTGACATTCCAACTTACCACATGAGGGCCCATAAGCCTTTAGCACTTCATCTCCTAGGGTTAGGTTTTTGGATGTTTATGGATTTTTATTGCTTCTTGATGATAGAAATTCCTTTGAGCCTCATTGTAATATAGTTCAGGAACATGCCTAGCTATTAGGTCTTTTCTCAGAGATAAGCTATCATCGTTCAAGCTAGTTTTCTTTCATTTTGCATGCATACAGTTTCAACAGTTTCTATTTATTAATTGAAGCCAAATTTGAATTTATACATGTGTTTTGGTTATAAATACGTATTTTATTTCATTCCCTTCATAAATTCATATCATTCGTATTAGGTTGGTCTTATCTTTCTCTATTCATTTATGCATGTCCCCAACAAGGTTGGGGTATAAAGAGTTGGGGCTCAAATTGCTTAAGCCCTTGCAAGACTATCCTTGCCAACCCAGACGATCCTCCATGGTAGAAGAAAAGAAATACAAGGGATTAAGAGACCATATCAAAATGTTACTCAAATAAGCCCTTAGGTGACAAAAGAACAAGATTATGGATAATGTTCCTAGATCCTTCGACGAATACCAATGGGTGACACATCTTCATCAAGTTGCTACTTTGGATGCGTCACCCCCTTTAAGGTACAACATAATTTTTATATTACTATGTTTGAAGGCTAGATATATGTAGACAAATGGTTAAATATGCTAGAATGATATTTATTTATCCATAATTTTTCCAATAGAGAAAATATTACCTTTGCACTCCTTAAGGTCCACCCCCATGTCAAGGATTATTGGGAAACTAACTGTGAGTAAAGGGCCACACACAAATCCATGCTATTTTTAGTCGCACCCACTTGGGATTATTTTAGGGATGTTGTTAAGGAAAAATATTACCCTTTTTGAAGCTACGAGGACTAGTACATGAGATGGACCACACAATGGCAAGAAATGGACCAAGCAGTGCCATAGTTCACAAATATCTTTCATACCTTGCACAACAAGCTAGGTATCAAGGACTCTTAGCAACATTTAGTGCTCAAGTATATATTGGGTGTGGAGCCTGATTATCTTCTTGATTCATAGGTCTTGTTTTAGCCACATTAGACCCTTGTTCCTAACGGGGCGACAATGTCACCCATAGGATCACGATTAGGGGGACCCAAAGAGGGGGGAGGGAGGGGGAAGAAGATGATAAAAATTGCCTTGTAAAATATTGTAATTCCACAGTCAATGTAGTTTGTTCATTACGAGAAATATTTGATGGTAGAAACTATGTTAACTTTTGGGTTTTTCACTAGAAAGTGTAGAAATTCTTCAAATTCTCTACAAATCTCGATTTGAGACCTATGTAGAAAATATGACTATTTAACCTGATAATGCAATATAACCAAAGAAAAATACTATAACCTACTTCTACTATCAATTTGCTTTGCAGAAGCTTAAAGATTGAGAAAAATTGAGTTGAACACATATAACCAGAAGAAGAAGAATCAATCATCCAATACACATGAAAATACTTTGGGGAAAGCCTCAACTAAAAACCCCACTATCTGTATTATCATACAAGGTGGAAATACATAGGAATTATACAAAGCCTTAGCTCTCACAGCTAGCCAACTCTTAGTACAATCCTAACAGATGCTCACAGGAAATCAAAGCTTATCTCAAGCCTTCTTCTCTGCCCTCCAAGTTCCTATTTCCTTGTGTTGTTCCTAGTGGATGATCTCACCTCACCAAGTGGAACACTTCTCTAACACACTGTCAGAACTACACAATCCTCCAAGGAACCTTAATGCTTTTGCATGCATGAGTTTCCTTTATAAGAAAACACATGCAACATATAGTACATTGTCCTTGACATTAATCTCAACCGGGTCTTTCTCATAATAGACATGCATGAGTTTCCGATGAGGGAATATTCAGTTATCTGGAGTACATTGGTTGAGTGCATGCATGCATCAACTAACTGATAACTCATAATTAGTTCCTCAAACAGTTTGGAACTAATTTAACTGGACTCAACTCAATAAACTGAGCTAACTAATTACAACTTAATCTTATCTCCTTAATTTAAGGCGTATCTCCTTATTTAAGGGATAACTCTTGCATGACTTCAGAAAGACTTCTAACTTGAATTTCTCCAACTAATTAAGTCAAAATAACTTAATTAATTATTTCCAAGCAACTAGTGAGACTAAATTCAATTTTAATTCACAATTTTAATTCAAGGAAAAATTAAAATTGGAATTTCTGGATTCTATTTTTATCATTTCTTGTTGCTATTTTCAACATTCCCTCTCAACAAGAAAGGAAATCAACTCGATCCCAATCATGAACCTTTGGAATGTTATGCATGCAACACTTCTCTCTAGTGTTGTTGCTCCAACAACTCCAGAAACAAAAAAAAATCCAACCTGAATCAGTATGATGCATCTGTCATCAAAGTCTCTGATTGCTATTGCCTATGCAACCTGAAAACTTTGTGCTTCTGCTGGCTCTGCCTTTCTATACTTTTGTCAATCCTTCTCTACTCTCTTCAGTATCTGACGGCTCTAGCCTCTATCACTTTGATCTCTGACTGCATCAATGCCACTAATTCCTGCCGCTACTATGTACTTTGGGCTCCTGTAGCAAGGTACGATCCATGAGATAAAACCTCTCAATGGACCCTGCCCAATTTTAGCCTTCATGGGACTATCACTTCACATTTCCCCACCTCACACCTAGAGGTATGGTTGCATGTGATCCCTTCACTCGGTCTCCTCTCTGCTTCTCAAATTGTGGCTCCTCCACAATTGTCTGAGACTTCTTCTGGGGCTGCATGTTGAGAGGTAATTTACTCTCCCTCTCAACCACCAAGTCTCTAACATCTGCCTTGATTTTCAAGGCTTTGCATGCATCTTGAACCTCAAGAGCATACAGGTTCTTAACTCGTGAACTGATCTGTTTCGCCTGTCTCGTGGTGATGTGTCTAAGGAAAACCTTTCCCTTACTAAAGACAACATCATAGCCTTTGTCCTCCAACACCATGACTGATACCAAGTTCTTCTTCAGTCTAGGCACATTCTTCACATTTGTCAAGGTGAGAGGAACTCCATGCTCCCTCTGAAAAGAAACTGTTCCCACTCCTGAAACACTATACCTTCCGTTGTCACCATCTCTATGCGCATCTTGAGGTCTTTCTCCTCCAAGGCACTGAATAAAATTTTATCACCGGTTATGTGGAATGAGGCTCCATTGTCAATGTACCAGACACAACGCATCATTGATGACACCATGCATGTGATGAGGGTAAAGACCATTTCGAACTAAGAGGCTAATGCCTCACCTTCTGATCCTTCTGAGGATCCCTTCTTGGACTTCTTCGATGGGTAATTAGTCGCATAATGTCCCATCTCAATTGAAGTATGATATGAATTCGATTTGCACTTGCAACCCCAAACTTCAAAATTCGAATTATCTTCTTTGTATAGTGTTCACAACTCTGATAAACTAAGCTCTGATACCATGTAGAAATTCTGCAAATTCTCTACAAATCTCGCTCTGAGACCTATGTATAAAATCTGACTGTATATTAACCTGATAATGCAATATAACTAAAGAAAAATACTATAACCTACTTCTACTATCAATTTTCTTTGTGGAAGCTTAAATATTAAGCAAGATCGAGTTGAACACATATAACCAGAAGAAGAAGAATCAATGATCCAATACACATGAAAATAATTTGGGGAAAGCTTGAGCTAAAAACCTCACTAACTGTATTATCATACAAGGTGGAAATACATAGGAATTATACAAATCCTTAGCTCTCATAGCTAGTCAGCTCTCAGTACAATCCACACAGATGCTCATAGGCAACCAAAGCTTCTCTCAAGAATTCTCCTCTACCCTCTAAGCTCCTATTTCCTTGCGATGTTCCTAGTGGATGATTCTCACCTCACCAAGTGGAACACTGCTCTAACACACTGTCAGAACTGTGCAATCCTCCAAAGAACCTTGATCCTTCTGCATGCATGAGTTTCCTTTATAATAAAACACATGCAACTAATATTACACTATCCTTGACATTAATCTCAACTGGGTCTTTCTCAGAATAGATAGGCATGAGTTTTTGATGAGGGAATCTTCAGTTATATGGAGTACACTGGTTGAGTGCATGCATGCATCAACTGAATGATAACTCACAATTAGTTCCTCAAACATTTTGGAAATAATTGAACTGGACTTAACTCAGTAAACTGAGCTAACTAATTAAAACTCAAATATAACTCAAGGGTTATCCCTTAAATTAAGGAGATGATTTAGTTATATTTGAGTTGTAAGTAGTTAGCTCAGTTTACTGAGTTAAGTCCAGTTAAATTAGTTCCAAACTGTTTGAGGAACTAATTGTGAGTTATCAATCAGTCGATGCATGCATGCACTCAACTAGTGTACTCCAGATAACTGAAGATTCCCCCATCAAAAACTCATGCATGTCTATTCTGAGAAAGACCCAGTTGAGATTAAAGACAAGGACATTGTACTATCAATTGCATGTATTTTCCTATAAAGGAAGCTCATGCATGTAGTCAAGGTAAGGTTCCTAGATCCTTTTGCATGCATGAGTTTCCTTTATAAGAAAACACATGCAACTGATAGTACATTGTCCTTGACATTAATCTCAACTACGTATTTCTCATAATAGACATGCATGAGTTTCTGATGAGGGAATATTTAGTTATCTGGAGTACACTGGTTGAGTGCATGCGTGCATCAATTGGCTGATAACTCACAATTAGTTCCTCAAACAGTTTGGAACTAGTTTAACTAGATTTAACTCAATAAACTGAGCTAACTAATTACAACTCAAATATAACTCAATCTTATCTCCTTAATTTAAGGCTTATCCCCTTAATTTAAGGGATAACTCTTGCATGACTTCTGTTAGCACCTAAATCCGCCTTAGGCTGAAGGAAGGCAAAATTCAGGGTAACCACAAACCATGCTCAGTCTGGTAGCTAGCCCTACCAGAACAAGAGAGGGATCTCTCCGAGTCACGCTCAGCGAATAAGTAAACGAAATGGTCTGAGATGACTTACTGTGAAATATTGACCTTAGGCTAGTAAGTGAATATGAATACAGGAAGCGATTTTTATGAATGACTGTGCTTCTGGGATGGTATGGGACCAACGCACAGCAATGAGCAGAGGATGAACTACAAAGGCATAGATTACTTCGTGAGGCAAGACAGGAAGAAAGTCTAGCAATTTAGTTTGAAATAGCACGGAATGGAGAGATTGATTAGGAGGGTGAAAAGGGCATACGCACATGAATCCTTTTCAATAGAAGAAAGAACACTGAACATGAAATTTTCCCACAGGCAGAACAATAAAATTGAATTCTACCTTATCTAACTTAGAAAATTTCACTGGAAATGAATATGAAATGAACTATGAAACATAACAAAATACATATGAAACATAAGGGACACATTTGCTACACTCACAACCACATGAATCTCATGAAACAGAGCCGCTACCTTTCATTAATCCTCTGTCAAAATATACAGTGAAGAAATAGAGTTTCCTTCCCACAGTCTCCCAGAAGTTACAAGCCAACCAACCCTTTGCAAATAGTTTGCATACAATATATAGAATGTGCCATGAGAAGATAGAACGCCCAAGGGTTGGCGAGTTACTTGAATCATTACAAAATGGAGGTGGAAAGCCAAATATTAGCTACAGGTGCAGCATTACAAAGATGACAAATGTCTTGGGTGACTGTTTGCCTTCCTTTGCCACTTGGATAGAAGCCAATATGGAGTGAAAATATTTTAAACTTTGCCTTATGTGCCGAAAAAGTGAAATGTAGATGAGTGGGCCCACTTGGAGAAGTCACGAATCGAAATTTCGCGAAACGAAGGTGAAATTGGCCTTTTTCCCTATATGTGTCGTGCCACTTTGGAGCCTATTTTGAGGCACTTGTAGGAGTCCAAAATGTGCCCAAGTGTGCTTGTTGGAAAGCCTGTCCTGCCTACTATCCAACCTAAGTGGAATTTCTGAATTTGGTGCTCATTTTCCCCTCCAAATCTTCATTCTCCCAAGACTGCTTCTTGTGTGTCAAAATAGGGGCAGAGAGGCCATTTTTTGGGTGTTTTTGACCTCCTAGAGACTCAAATCATGCCCAAATTTCTTGTCCAAGCACCAGTAGTTGTGATTTTGCATGCTGAATCCAAAAGTGCAAGCCATTTGTCATTTGGATCTCCCAATTCTAAGCGCCACTCGCACAGGGAGAAAAAACCTGTGTTTTGACCAAAACATTACTCTAAGAGGCACTATGCTAGGCCAAGGAAGCTTCAGGCTAGATTCGAAGCCGACCTTGCTCTTTTGCCTCTTTTGCCTCTTTTGTTGCTTTGCTCAATTTTTCCTTCAAGCTCCTTATCCGGGCCTTTGCACTCATGTTCCGTGCCCTGTAATGATAAACTTATCTGGGCCTTCTCCAGCAATCTCTCTAGGTGTATGTTGATCCGCTCGAGCCAAGACTCACAGTCATTGTTGATCTCTTGCTCCAAGGTAGTGAACTCGATCCTCCTTTTCTAGGCAGCTTGTCGATTCTCACGGATGTTTTGCAGCTCCATGATCACATGTTGGTCCTCAAGCTGCTTGTTCCCCTGCTCTAGATACCTGATGATCCATTTGGCCCCCTCCACATTGAGTGACAAGTCTTGGATCTCCGTGTTCTGCTCCTGAATGGTCATCCTAAGTCTGGCACTTTCCACATCTACATCATCATCCTGAATGAGGATGAAGTCGGCCTCCTGTTCACCTTATGGACCCTCATCATGCATGGGCTTCTTGCCCTTGTCCTGTACCTGTGTAGTCGATGCCGAAAGCGAGGCCCCTTCCACCCCGGGTGGAGATAACACTCGCTTTGCTGCTACAAACAAGTGCCTACTGCCTCTTTGATATGTAACGAATACTGGCATAGTAGTGGTCTCATGGCACTCATACTGATGAGAAGGACCACCTATCTCATGCTCTGCCTTTGATAGCACCTGTGAAGTGCTAAAGAGGTCACGGGAGATGAAATCCTCCTAAGCAATGCCCTGCAATCCCAACTGATGATCCACCAACATTCGAATAAGAGCAAAGTGATAAACACTATTAAGCTGTTGCTGAGGGGTCTTATGCTGCATGAAGGTGTTCATCCTCTCTATGTTCCTGCAAATGAAAAATGGGAGGTTCGTCATCCTCACCCTGGTAAAGTGCATGAGCAACCTGATGTGATAGGCATATAGATGAGAGAACCTCCCCTCACAGCTGAAGTATTTCATGATCAATTTCATGAGTGGAGCAAACTCATCTTTCAAGTATCTGAATGGGCAGACTCTTGTGAGCTGACTCAAGAATTTGGCCTTAATGTAAGGCTCATAGTGTTGCCTATCCACCTTCTTCTTATGCCACTGTTCTCCAACATTTGGTATGCCTGTTGCCACTGAGATAGTTTCGGGTGTCAATGTGAAGGTGACCCCGGCCAAGATAGACTGACCTCCATGTAGGTGAAGCACAAATAGACGGGCCAACTCATGATGAACTCTAACATTAGCCACCCTTTGAAAAAATTCACAACATGATAGGTGCTGGAAGCATGACATGGCAAGAGGGTAGGCCTGCAATTCAGTGAGGGTAGTTGGCTCATCCCTAACATGTTTGCCACTCTTGTGATGTCTCCTGGGAGCCTGTTCTTCCGAGGATGAATCAATTTGTGTCTCCATCTCATACTTTGCTGAATGCTCTGATGCCATGACTGATGTGTGTACTGTACTTGGGCTACCCTTTGATGATGGTGTGAAGCTGGGTGCTTTTGTGATATCTGCCACCAAGGGGAACAATTAAAAAAGGGAGTATTAGGAGGGGAGTAATGTGATAGGAATAGGGGTTATGGGGAGAAGTTTGTTTAGGGATATGTAGGGGGTTTGGGTATTTGATAGGGTAGGGTTTTTGGGGTTTTGACAAGGTAGGGTTTTGGGGTGTTATGTTGACAAATAAGAGGAAGGGAAAGGGAATAGGGTTTGGTAGTGTTTTAGGGTAGGGATAATAGGAAAAATGAGAAAGGGAGGATAGGGAAAAATGGTAGGTGAGGGAAAAATGGTGGGTGAAAATGGAACCTTGGCCTCAATACCACAATTGTGCAACCCTAGCAACAATGGCCTTTGGTGTTTTCTTGTGGTTGATTTTATGAGTTTTGTTGCATTCAAACATAGCCATAAACCACCATATCATTTATAAACTTTGATGAACAAGTCATGTCATAGAGCCTACCTGTCAATTTGAGGGGCTTCACAAGAAATTTGAGGAAATTTGGCACGATTTGAGGGCCTTTGTGGGTGTGCGTCGTGCGCCAAACCTAGTGCGCCGCACCTGTTGAAAAAATGCACTGAGGGGTGGCTCTATGTGCGCCGCGCCCTCTATGTGCACTGTGCCCCTGTGTGTGTGCGTCGCGCCCTAAAAACTACCTCCTACTTTGCTCTAAACGTGTGCTTTTCACTCTCCAACACTTTCCACTCTTTCTCTATGACCTTGATTAGCACAATGACTTTGATTTTGGTGGAAAATTGAATATAAAGACTTGGAAGTCATGGGTTGAATTTTTGCTTCTTCAAAAACCCATTTTTCTAATGTTATGTTTTGACACTTTTTTCACTGACTTAAAGCAACACTGATTTTCATTTTTCCCTTTGAAATTTAAGCTCAAATGATGAAATTTTCGGCACTCTTTGTAGGGATTGCATGACAGGACATTTGGCCATGGAAACCATGACTGCATCTGAAGAAATCAACTGACGACGTTTTTTGAAAATTTTATCACTAATGACACTGTTTGACTTTTCTTCAAAACAGAGTTTTGAAGAAGAGTCGAAGTCTATCCACATGACGATGAAACTCTCTGAATCATAACTTTGTAAGGGTCACACTCTGGCCTGCGTGGCTTTGGTTGAAGACCAAATTGATTAATCCCTAGACCTAATGATAGAAAATGACTTTTTTCCTTTAAAGGACCAGACCTTGACTGTCATGGACTTTAGTGATCATTGACAAAATACCTGAGCCAGCAGGAGCCAGACATGAGGTGAATTGACTAGCATGACCTTTTCCGTCAGATTATGGCATGCCTCTAGCGGAATGCAGCTGGGTGAATGGAGCGGGACTCCTAAAAATCAAATGCATAAAGAGTTTTGATCTCTGACGGAGGACTGACAAGACCGACTCTAACATCGGCTCCAATGGGGGGATGGTAGCTCCTTGGAGGTGCCAAGAACAATAGATCTCTGGAAGAGCTAGATAGTGCCTTCGTCCATTGGGCTATGGAGTCATTATTTCGACAAATAACACAAGAATCTGACTCATTTATGAAACTAAAATGACCAAAAACTAACTTAAATTTGACATTGAAATGACTTGAAGACCAATGTGAAAAACTCTAATAAAACTGAAATAAAATGGTATTTATAGTGACAGTAGAAGCAACATTAATAACTTAGAAGTGGTACCGCTTGAGCAGTCGACCATTGATCGGCCCTCTTGGACAATCTTCCCCGTTCATTTCCTTTAGAAGAAAGGCATTCTGACCCTGATATGCTGCAATCTTGAAGGGACCTTTCCAGAGGTTCTCGAACTTACCGTGCTTGCCTTTCTCCTCATTCCTTGCATCCCACTTCAACACCACATCATCCACCTGAAATTTGTCCACCATTGCTTTTTTGTCATAAATTTTCTTGATCTTCTCCTGCAATTTGGATGTGTTCTTGAAAACTTCTTCTCTGGTCTGCTGCAAGTGAACCATTTGATTCAACCTTCTCTGCATGGGATCTTCTTCACTGCCGGCTTCCTGAAGAAGTTTGACTACCAGGGCAGCGAGAGAGGTAGGAAATACTGTATCAACTCCATAAACGAGATCAAACGGTGACGTACCAATGGATTTCTTCTGATTGACCTGATCTGCCCAAAGTGCATTGACCAACCTCTTATGCCAACTCTTCTTATTTATTTCCAGCAACTTCTTGATGATGTTGACCAATGATTTGTTTGAAGACTCTACCAATCCATTGCCTTGCAGATGATAGGTAGTTGAGTGACCCAAAATGATGTGATATTTATGACAAAAATCTACCATCCTTTTCTATTTGAAATTTGTTGCGTTATCAGTGATTAATTTATTTATTTTCAAGGAATGAAATGATTACCGCATCTGTAGCTTTTCTGGTGGGAATTGCCTCAATCCATTTCGTGAAATAATCTGTCGCTGTAAGGATCCATCTATGCTGACTGGAAGAAGCGGGATGAATTTCACCAATGAAATCCAACCCCCATTTCTAGAAAGGGGAATTCACATCAATTGGCTTGAGTGGTAGAGGATTTAACTTCTGCTTTCCTTCGAAAATCTGACAATTATGACAGCGCTTGACCATCTTATATACATCAGCAAACAATGTCGACCAATAGTACCCTGCTCTCAGAATTTTATTCGCCGTTGATTTCCAAAAAAGGTGACCACCATAGTCTCCTTGGTGGCAGTCCTCCATGACCTTCTTTGCTTCCCTTTCCACCAAACAATTTAATAGAACGCCACCAAGATCTTTCTAATACAGTGCAGAATTTAGAATGCAAAACTTGGCAGCTTTCAACTTGAGTGTTCTCGCTTTGTTTCTAGTCATGCCAGTTGGTGGTGACAAATTTTTAAGCACATATACGATATTTGAATACCACGGAGAAAGAGCAAACATTTCAGATACTTGAATTGATGATTCCTCCTCATTCTCATCGGAAATAGCAACGATTAGATTTATGTCCAAGGCGTGCAAGTTTGATTAAGCCATTGACTTCGCCAATCCTTGTCCTTTAACCAGTTTTGTGGGTTTTATTTCCATATCATATTCCAACAAGGCTGCAATCCACTTGCCTCGTCTTCCTTCCGGATCGGTCTGCACTAAAACATCTTTGACAACAACGTTAGGAACATAGGCCAAAATATGAGAATGTAGAATATATACCTGGAAATCTTTCAATGCCTTCACAAGTGCCAGGGCTTACTTCTCAATGATGTTGTACTTTAAGGCTGCATCTCTTATAGCTCTGCTGATGAATGCAATGGGTCTTTCATGATCATCTCTTTTCTGCATTAACACCATTGCCATAGTATGCTTCGAAGCAATTGAAAACAATATGAAATCTTGAATGTAGTTCGGGCCGACTAGAACTGGAGCTGAGAAAAGAGCCAATTTGACCAAATTGAAAGATTTTATAGCCTCCTCCGTCCATTTCACTTGGTTGTCCTTCTTAAGCATGTTTTTCATCTCTCTTAAGTTTTAAGCAAGATTAGGTACTAAGCGGCGTAGCAAATTCATTTTACCATTGAAATATTGTATCTCTTTTTTATTTCGGGGCAGATCAATTTGTTGAATTGCTTGCACACATGCTGGGTAAATACCAATGCCATCTTTTGAGATAATGTGACCAAGTAGTTTGCCTTCCTCCATGGCAAACAAGCTCTTCTTCGGATTCAGCGACAAGCCATATTTTCTGCACTTTTGGAAGACAATTTTTAGATGGTACATGTGTTCTTCATCATATTTGGAAAACACCATCAAATCATCCAAGTACACCACCAAAAAGATATACTTCTCATTTTCAAAATCCAATTCCATTGCACACTGAAATGTGGCACCTGCGTTCTTTAAACCGAAAGGCATTTTAGCGTAATGAAAGGTTTCCCATGGAGTGGTCAATGTTGTCTTGTCTCAGTGATCTTCATGGACAGAAACTTGGTTATATCCGGAATAACCATCAAGTAGTGACATACGAGATGCTCCCACTACTCGCTGAAGTATATGGTCCATTTTGGGTAGTGGATAATTATCTTTCAATGAAACTTTATTGAGATTTCTAAAATCAATGCATAAGCAAATTTCACCTGTCTTCTTTCGTACGGGCACCAAGTTAGAGATCCAATCCGAAAACTTGATGGGCACAATGATCCCTGATTTGTACAACCTGTTTATCTCCTTTTCAATAAATGGAAGCAACTTTGGATTTAACCTCCTCAACTTCTTCCTGAATGGTTTTTGATTGGGCTTGATGGGTATAGTGTGCTGAATTATATTGGTATCATATGTTTTTAAGTTGAAATAGTCCCAAGCAAACACATCTGCAAATGACGACATAAAACTGATATATTTGTCCTTGAACTTTGGTGGTAATGCTTTGGACAATTTTACCAATTTAGGATTAGCAGTTGTTCCAATATTGACCTCTTCCGCACCCTTCTCTGTTGGCTACAATGTTGGCTTGTGGGCTACAACATCTGGATCGAAGAGTTCTTCTAAAGGTATCGAGCCTTTAGGAATAACGTTATTCTTCAGCTGCAACACGTCCATTTCATTGATCTGCACCTCATCTGTACCATTACCTTTACCATCGTCATTTTCTACATCAATTGAGGTCTCCTTGAACTCTCCTTTGTTTTGCAGAAAATCCTTAATCTCCTCATCATCTTGGAAAACTTGCCAGTATCTTTGGTTGTCTAGAACGGTTTGACGATGCTTAACATGGATTTCAAATTTATTGCTGGAGTTCATTGGGATCTTCAAACTACTTGCTGCTTTAGCAAGAGCATCAAAAATACTATTTTGTATACGAGGCACACATGTCAAGGTGTATTACGAAAATAATTTTAGGATGTCTAGAACTGCATTATGGTAAGCCTGCATCCTAGGATGCTTTGCTTGATATTCGCCTATGACCTTCTTGATAACCAATTCAGAGTCGCCATATACTGAAATCCTCTTGGCATTCAGCTTTCTTAGAATCTTTAGGCCAACAATCAGAGCTTCATACTCAGCTTCATTGTTTGAACAATCAAAAGCCAACTTGTAAGAGCATACCCGCACATTACAAGGGACTTTGTTCGGGGCAGAGAAAGGACTGCGTACCCAAATTCCAATTGCAGCGCCATCATTTCCCACTGCTCCATCGAAATCCATGGTCCACAAACCTTCTTCCTCCTCTTGCAAGTGCTGGAAATGTTTTGGTTGTGCCTTGTCTGCTTGCTGTCCATTACTTTCAGCTGATTGCCCAACAGTGTTCTGCTGTTCTTGTTCTTCTTTCTTTAAAACTCCTTTGAAATTTTCTGTTATTTCCGGAATATCATCTGCTTCTACTAACTGACTATCGATATCATTGAAACTATCTGAATACAAAACAAAAGACTCTAAATCTGTATGTACATAATTAATTGGATGATTTATTGGTTTCTCCTTGCTTGTGATCATGTATTTCATTTTTTGTTCCCGATACAACTTCCTCATCTGGCCAAACACCAGAATCATTGCATAGGAGAAATCTAGCTGTAGTGTCTCTTTCAATTTCGCTACCCAAGACATGGAAAGAAGCATGCCAAACCTTGGAGGAATATCTGCTACAACAACATCCATCAAAACATTCTTCATTGGGAGCTGATCCAGACTCACAACCAAGCCTTTGATGAGCCCTATACATCTTACTCTGCTGGAATCAAATGAATAGAGATCATGGTATTGCCGGGTAATGTTCAGACCAAGCTTATCCATGATAGCCTTGGGCATGAGATTGTGAGAAGCTCCGGAATCGAACATGGCGTTATGTAACACAAAATAATGCAATCTTAAACTGATATAAAAAGGTGGCACATTGATATCAGGAGACTCACCATTCAATGCTGGCCCAAAAATCATTTCAGGTTGATCATCTTCGACATTCACCATGTCGGACATTGGGTCCAAATTCAACATTTTAGATACTTGTCCTCTATAACTGATGTTCTTCATTATTTCAGTCAAGGGGATGGATACCTTCAATTTAGAAATCTCATTCTCTAAATTAAAAGCAGGAATCCTTTCTAACTCTTTGATTGGATTTCTTTCCTTTCCTTTTCTTTCGATGCACCTTTCTGATGTGATTGTTCTGCTAATGGTGATTTGCTGCTATCCGGATCAACCGCCTCCTTTCCTTTCCTTTGTGCAACTAATGAATCATTCTTTGATGCCTCAACATCCTTCCTTTTCTGAATTGGTTTGACCGGCACATCCCTGTTTCTAAGTGAATATCGTTGCTGTTGGGCAGACAAAGCATTCATATAGCCTCTTTGGTGTTCATTTGGTTCTTCCTCCAAGACGATGTCGTTTGCTAGAATGAAATCTACATCTTTGTGTATAACTGAACTTTCTGCATACTCCTTATCCTCAGTGAGATAAATAGGAAAATCATCAGTAGTAAAGAGGTGGTTTTCTTCACCTATTATATTCACGTCCTCATCTAATTCAGGTCCATGCACAAAATTTTGCTGCAAAGCTGTCCGAACTAGCTGTTGTGCAGTCTGCTCTTGGGCTCGCTGATCTCTCTGTCTTATTCTATATTGTGGTTGTTGCTGACCACGAAAGTTAGAATTTCTAACTTGTGGCTTCGGTTTGTCAAGTTTCACCCTTTCAAGTATCAGCTCTACCTTCCAAGGTAGCTGATCTACCGAGGAAGACTCTTCTTTTGTGGTGACCTTCTTCTCTGCTTTTGCTCTAGCTCTCTTGGTCAGCAGATTTGCTTCAATGCTGACCGATATCTTCTGCATGTCTTCCATTGTGGCCGATTCTCTTTCTCTCAATTGATAAGCCATGTCAGCATCAAAACCATTCGGGAACTTCACCATGGCTAGTCCCACAGGTGGCCTTAGATGATCTGGAATTTCGTTATAAACTAAATTGAATCTAATGCAATAGTCTTGGACCGACTCACCAGCATTTCTTTTGATTTGCTCATATTCGGCCAGAATTTGAAGAGGATTCTTTTTCACTTCCCAATGGTTTAAAAATTGTCTTTGTAGGTCGGCCAAGGTAGTGATACGTGCAGTCGGCAAACCTCTGAATCATTTCCTCACTTCACCTGCAAATGTCTTTACAAAGAGTCTCATTACCACATTCTCCGCATCGATCTCACGAAGTTCACAGAAGTCTGCCATTCTGTCCACATGTTGCTGAGCAGTAGTGCTGTTAGGAGTACCATAAAAAAACGGTATTTTGCTTTGATAATCTACGGGCATATCATCTAAAACTTGAGGCAAAACGAGGGGTGCAAAATGGGCAGCCATCACTCTTGGTGGATTTGGCCTCGGAAGTGTTGGAAGAGTGTGCACAGTTTGTAAGGGACTAGCAATTGGAGTTTGAAGCTGAGCTATAATGTAGTTATCAATCGAAGGGTTATCCCTTTCCGTCTCCAAATCTACAAGAAACTGTGGATTGTGGATAGTATAGTCAACTGCCCTTTCGGATTTGGCTTAATACAACGATAGTTCAAATTGCTCATCAAACTCTAGCTCTTCAAGATACTCAAAAATGTCCGAGCATGAATGGGATTTGAACACGGGAGATATAGAGCTCTCTTGATGACGAATTGTTGAAATCAAATTGGGATTTTCGTAGATGTGCGGAGGATCTGGATCTGTATTAGCCCTGGTATATCTTCTTGACGCCAGCGTGCTATTGAGAAAAATCAAAGGACACAACCAACTTACACAGCCTATCCAATCCTAAACTTATCATCCAGAAGCTTAGAATTATCGAGAGGTAAGGGGATTGATTTCATTCCCCAGTGGAGTCGCCACTATGTTAGCACCTAAATCCGCCTTAGGCTGAAGGAAGGCAAAATTTAGGGTAACCATAAACAACGCTCAGTCTAGTAGCTAGCCCTACCAGAATAGGAGAGGGCTCTCTCCAAGTCACGCTCAGCGAATAAGTAAACGAAATGGTCTGAGATGACTTACTGTGAAATATTGATCTTAGGGTAGTAAGTGAATATGGATACAGGAAGCTATTTTTATGAATGACTGTGTTTCTGCGATGGTATGGGACCAACAGACAGCAATGAGCAGAGGATGAAATACAAAGGCATAAATTACTTCGTGAGGAAAGACAAGAAGAAAGTCTAGCAATTTAGTTTGAAATAGCACGGAATGGAGAGATTGCTTAGGAGGGTGAAAAGGGCATACACACATGAATCCTTTTCAACAGAAGAAAGAACATTGAACATGAAATTTTCCCACAGGCAGAGCAATAAAATTGAATTCTACCTTATCTAACTTAGAAAATTTCACTGGAAATGAATATGAAATGAACTATGAAACATAACAAGATACATATGAAACATAAGAGACACATTTTCTACACTCACAACCACATGAATCTCATGAAACAGAGCTGCTGCCTTTCATTAATCCTCTGTCAAAATATACAATGAAGAAAACAAAGTTTCTTCCCACATCTCCCCAGAAGTTACAAGCCAACTAAACCCTTGCAAATAGTTTGCATACAATATATAGAAGTGCCATGAGAAGATAGAATGCCAAGGGTTGGGGGAGTTACTCGAATCATTACAAAATGGAGGTGGAAAGCCAACCATTAGCTACAGGTGCAGCGTTACAAAGATGACAAATGGCTTGGGTGACTATTTGCCTTCCTTTGCCACTTGGATAGAAGCCAATATGGAGTGAAAATAATTTAAAATTTGCCTTATGTGCTGAAAAAGTGAAATGTACATGAGCGGGCCCACTTGGAGAAGTCTCGAATTGAAATTTCGTGAAATGGAGGTGAAATTGACCTTTTTCCCTATATGCGCCGCGCCACTTTCTATATGCGCCGCACCACTTTGGAGCCTGTTTTGAGGCACTTTCAGGAGTCCAAAATATGCCCAAGTGTGCTTGTTGGAAATCCCGTCCTGTCTACTTTCCAACCCAAGTGGAATTCATGAATTTGGTGCTCATTTGTCCCTCCAAATATTCATTCTCCCAAGACTGCTTCTTGTGTGTCAAAATAGGGGCAGAGAGGCCATTGTTTGGGTGTTTTTGACCTCGTGGAGACTCAAATCATGCCCAAATTTCTTGTCCAAGCACCAGTAGTCGTGATTTTACATGCTGAATCCAAAAATGCAAGCCATTTGTCATTTGGAGCTCCCAATTCTAAGTGCCGCGCCAGAGGGAGAAAAAACCTGTGTTTTGACCAAAAAATTACCATGTGACCAAAATTGCCCCAAATTTCTTGAAATTTGGGCTGGAGATTCTCTAAGAGGCACTATGCTGGGCCATAGAAGCTTTGGCCAATATTCGAAGCCGATCTTTCTCTTTTTCCTCTTTTTCCTCTTTTGTTGCTTTGCTCAATTTTTCCTTCAAGTTCCTTATCCGGGCCTTTGCACTCATGTTCCGTGCCCTGTAATGATAAACCATCCTCCTCAATATGGTTTTGTCTCTATTGGCCTTCTCTAGCAGTCTCTCTAGGTGTATGTTGATCCGCTCGAGCCAAGACTCACGATCATTGTTGATCTTTTGCTCCAAGGTAGTGAGCTCGATCCTCCTTTACTGGGCAGCTTGTCGATTCTCATGGATGCTTTACAGCTCCATGATCACATGCTGGTCCTCAAGCTGCTTGTTTCTCTGCTCCAGATACCTGATGATCCATTTGGCCCTCTCCACATTGAGTGACAAGTCTTGGACCTCCGTGTTTTGCTCCTGAATGGTCATCCTAATTCTGGCACTTTCCACATCTGCATCATCATCATGAATGAGGATGAAGTCGGCCTCCTGTTCACCTGATGGCCCCTCATCATGCATGGGCTTCTTGCCCTTGCCCTGTACCTATGTAGTCGATGCCGGAAGTGAGGCCCCTTCCACCCCGGGTGGAGATAACACTCGCTTTGCTGTTGCAAACAAGTGCCTACTGCCTCTCTAATATGTAACGAATACTGGCATAGTAGTGGTCTCATGGCGCTCATACTGATGAGAAGGACCACCTATCTCATGCTCTGCCTCTGATAGTACCTGTGAAGTGTTGAAGAGGTCACAGGAGATGAAGTCCTCCCAAGTAATTCCCTGTAATCCCAACTGATGATCCACCAACATCTGGATAAGAGAAAAGTGAAAAACATTGTTAAGCTGCTACTGAGGGGTCTTATGCTGCATGAAGGTGTTGATCCTCTCTATGTTCCTACAAATGAAAAATGGGAGGTTCATCATCCTAACCTTGGTAAAGTGCATAAGCAACCTGATGTGATAGGCATATAGACGAGAGAACCTCCCCTCACAGCTGATGTATTTCATAATCAATTTCATGAGTGGAGCATACTCATCTTTCAAGTATCTAAATGGAAAGACTCTTGTGAGCTGACTCAAGAATCTGGCCTTAATGTAAGGCTCATAGTGTTGCCTATCCACCTTCTTCTTCTTATGCCACTGTTCTCCAACATTTGGTATGCATGTTGCCACTGAGATAGTTTCAGGTGTCAATGTGAAGGTGATCCCGACCAAGATAGACTGACCTCCATGTAGGTGAAGCACAGATAGATGGGCCAACTCATGATGAACTCTAACATTAGCCACCCTTTGATAAAATTCAAAACATGATAGGTTCTGGAAGCATGGCATGGCAAGAGGGCAGGCCTGCAATTCAGTGAGGGTAGCTGGCTCATCCCTAACATGTTTGCCACTCTTGTGATGTCTCCTGGGAGCCTGTTCTTCTGATGATGAATCACTTTGTGTCTCCATCTCATACTCTGCTGAATTCTTTGATGCCATGACTGCTGTGTGTACTGTACTTGGGCTGCCTTTTGATGATGGTGCGAAGCTGGGTGCTTTTGTGATATCTTCCACCAAGGGGAACAATGAAAAAAGGGAGTATTAGGAGGGGAGTAATGTGATAGGAATAGGGTTTATGGGGAGAAGTTTGTTTAGGGATATGTAGGGAGTTTGGGTATTTGATAGTGTAGGGTTTTGGGGTGTTATGTTGAAAAATAAGAGGAGGGGAAAGGGAATAGGGTTTGGTAGTGTTTTAGGGTAGGGATAATAGGAAAAATGAGAAAGGGAGGATAGGGAAAAATGGTAGGTGAGGGAAAAATGGTGGGTGAAAATGGAACCTTGGCCTCAATACCATAATTATGAAACCCTAGCAACAATGGCCTTTGGTGTTTTCTTGTGGTTGATTTTATGAGTTTTGTTGCATTCAAACATAGCCATAAACCACCATATCATTTATAAACTTTGATGAACAAGTCATGTCATAGAGCCTACCTGTCAATTTGAGGTGCTTCACAAGAAATTTGAGGAAATTTGGCACGATTTGAGGGCCTTTGTGGGTGTGCACCACGCGCCAAACCGAGTGCGCCGTGCCTTGGGTGTTTGCCATGCCCGTTGAAAAAATGCACTGAGGGGTGGCTTTGTGTGCGCCGCACCCTCTGGGTGCGCTGTGCCCCTGTGTGTGTGCGCCGCACCCTAAAAACTGCCTCCTACTTTGCTCTAAATATGTGCTTTGCACTCTCCAACACTTTGCACTCTTTCTCTATGACCTTGATTAGCACAATGACTTTGATTTTGGTGGAAACTTGTATATAAAGACTTGGAAGTCATGGGTTGAATTTTTGCTTCTTCAAAAAACCATTTTTCTAATGTTATGTTTTGACACTTTTTCACTGACTTAAAGAAACACTGATTTTAACTTTTCCCTTTGAAATTTTAGCTCAAATGATGAAATTTTTGGCACTGTTTGTAGGGATTGCATGACAGGACATTTGGCCATGGAAACCATGACTGCATCTGAAGAAATCAACTGATGAATTTTTTTGAAAATTTTATCACTAATGACACTGTTTGACTTTTCTTCAAAATAGAGTTTTGAAGAAGAGTCGAAGTCTATCCACATGACGATGAAACTCTCTGAATCATAACTTTGTAAGGGCCTCACTCTGGCCTGCATGGCTTTGGTTGAAGACCAAATTGATTAGTCCCTAGACCTAATGATCGAAAATGACTTTTTTCCTTTAAATGACCAGACCTTGACTGTCATGGACTTTAGTGATCATTGAAAAAAGACCTAAGCCAACAGGAGCCAGAAATGAGGGGAATTGACTAGCATGACCTTTTCCGTCACATTATGGCATGCCCCTAGAAGAATGCACCTGGGTGAATGGAGAGGGACTCCTAAAAATGAAATGCATAAAGAGTTTTGATCTCTGACGGAGGACTGACAAGACCGACTCTAACATTGGCTCCAATGGGGGGATGGTAGCTCCTTGGAGGTGCCAAGAACAACATATCTCTGGAAGAGCTAGACAATGCCTTCATCCATTGGGCTATGGAGTCATTATTTCGAGAAATAACACAGGACTCTGACTCATTTATGAAACTAAAATTACCAAAAACTGACTTAAATTTGACATTGAAATGACTTGAAGACTAACTTGACAAACTCTAATAAAACTGAAATAAAATGGTATTTACAGTGACAGTGGAAGAAACGTTAATAACTCAGAAGTGGTACCGCTTGAGCAGCCGACCATTGATCGGCCCTCCTGGACACTCTTCCCCGTTCATTTCCTTTAGAAGAAAGGCATTCTGACCCCGATATGCTGAAATCTTGAAGGGACCTTTCCAGAGGTTCTCGAACTTACCGTGCTTGCCTTTCTCCTCATTCCTTGCATCCCACTTTAGCACCACATTATCCACCTGAAATTTGTCCACCTTTTCTTTTTTGTCATAAATTTTCTTGATCTTCTCCTGCAATTTGGATGTGTTCTTGAAAACTTCTTCTCTGGTCTGCTGCAAGTGGACCATTTGATTCAACCTTCTCTGCATGGGATCTTCTTCACTGCCAGCCTCCTGAAGAAGTTTGACTATCGGGGCAGCGAGAGAGGTAGGAAATACTGTATCAACTCCATAAACGAGCTCAAACGGTGACGTACCAATGGATTTCTTCTGACTGACCCGATCTACCCAAAGTGCATTAACCAACCTCTTATGCAAGCTCTTCTTATTTATTTCCAACAGCTTCTTGATGATGTTAACCAATGATTTGTTTGAAGACTCTAGCAATCCATTGCCTTGCGGATGATAGGCAGTTGAGTGACCCAAAATGATGTGATATTTATGACAAAAATCTACCATCCCTTTTTATTTGAAAGTTGCTGTGTTATTAGTGATTAATTTATTTTGGCAACCAAAGCAAGACAAGATGTTATTTTCAAGGAATGAAATGATTACCGCATCTATAGCTTGTCTGGTGCGAATTGCCTCGATCCATTTTGTGAAATAATTTGTCGTTGTAAGGATCCATCTATGCTGACTGGAAGAAGCGGGCTGAATTTCACCAATGAAATCCACCCCCCATTGCTGGAAAGGGGCATTCACCTCAATGGGCTTGAGTGGTAGAGACTTTAACTTCTGCTTTCCTTCGAAAATCTGACACTTATGACAACGCTTGACCATCTTATATACATCAGCAAACAGTGTCGGCCAATAGTACCCTACTCTCAGAATTTTATTCGTCGTTGATTTCCAAAAAAGGTGACCACCACAGTCTCCTTGGTGGCAGTCATCCATGACCTTCTTTGCTTCCTTTTCAACCAAACAATTTAACAGAACACCACCGGGATCTTTCCAATACAGTGCGGAATTTAGAATGCAAAACTTGGCAGCTTTCAACTTGAGTGTTCTCACTTTATTTCTAGTCATGCCGGGCAGTGGTGACAAATTTTTAAGCACATATATGATATCTGATTAGCACAGAGAAAGAGAAAACATTTCAGATACCTGAATTGACGATCCTTCCTCATTCTCATCAGACATAGCAGCGATCAGATTTATGTCCAAGGCGTGCAAGCTTGATTCAGCCATTGACTTTGCCAATCCTTGTTGTTAGGACTCCATATTGTCTACTTTTGACCTCATATTTTGTTACGATATTACCCTTTTTAGCCTATAAATAGAAACCCTTGATATCATTTTTGACCTCATCATCCCAAGGTATGAAGTAACTCTCCTCAATTTCTCTATGTTTAATTATTCAACACATATTCATGTTATCTTTACTATTAATCTTTGGAAATTGGCTAAGTCGCTGAAAATTGATTGGAACTGTTCAAAGTCCACAGAATCATAATTTACTATTAATCTTTGGAAATTGGCTAAGTCGCTGAAAATTGATTGGAACTGTTCAAAGTCCACAGAATCATAATTCACAGTTGCTGCAACACCAGAAACAGCAACTGTGCAGTTGCTGCAACACCAGAAACAACAACTGACTAAAGCAGGAAAAGTCTTAATTTGCAAAAGATGAAACAGTAACCGTCTGAAGTTGGCAAGACTATACTTGGCCGATGATGATAAAGCACGATCAGCCAATTTAGTCACAAATGCGGGAACACCAGGAACAACATGAAGATCTTTAAGGAACGATTGAGATTTACCAAATCAACAACAACAGCAGAATAACCAAGGATAGCACAAGGACCCCGAGGAGATAGACGAAGACTACCAGTATTGCAACAGCGGAAGGATCCAATTAAACAAAGGACGACAAAGATATACATTGTTGTAACAGTATGCTGTAACAGGGAATTAATTTCCTATTTTTGTACAAAAGAATTAAACTGAATGTATAATGACAATCTATTGTAATAGATGTCTCCTCTATAAAGAGGAGACATCTACAGTTGAAAGCTATCATATGATACAGGAATATTGTAGTGCAGAAGGTCGGAACCTCTGTTGTAATTGAACTTTTTGCCAGATGAATAAAGCACTGTTCTGAGCATTTTAACTTAGTATATGTGTGCAGGGGAATCTTGTGAGAGGGACAGGGCCCACCTTCTTCACAAGATTCACCCATTCCTTTCTTGTTAAGTGTGTGTGTGATTTCTGTACATGTTTAGCCTCGCTTATGGTATTTCCTTTTTGCTGATACGCTATCCCTTTGATCGATTGGCGCTGTGAGAAGTGTGTCACCGGTGATTAGGATTTCGGTGTGTATTGGTGACTGGTCACAGAGGCAGGTGCTGAACATCCTTATTCTACGGACAGGGTCCTGGTCCTCTGTTACAAACGGCCATCATTTTTTTTGCAGATTTGTTACCTTTCATCAATTTCATTTCATTTCTGCAATAGTTTACGACTGCTGTAACAAGGAGTAAGAGTTTGATAGGAATTAGATTTGCTTGTACTATAGCTTTTAATGCTTTTGAAATTAAGTGCATATAGTACGAGGTCACCTTTGAAACAAAAGGACTTTCCCGGGTTGACAATTTAATGTGGTACTCGACTGTTTAATCAATAAACAATTCGAGTAGCCAACATTTTGGCACCGTTGCCGGGGAAGGCGACTAATTTTTTTTTAAAGGCATTAATGATTTTACTTTAGAATAATAGGTGCATGAGAGGACACAAGAAGGCTAATTTCACAGGTGGTAAGGGCACAGGAGGAGGAAGAAAAACTTTCATTGACGAGATCATTTCAAAGGCTGAGACATCCCAGAGAACGAGTTCCCGAAGACCTCAGATCCAGTATTCCTCCCAAACAGATCATCAGACGGAGGAAGTACTAGGGCCTGAAAGGAAGCTGGAAACACCAGAGCACATTGAGGAACCAATAGAAGAACCTGAAGAAACAGAAGATACTGAAGACAGAGCTAGCGATTCAGGGAAAAGAACAATGGAGGATAACAGATCAGAAGGAAGGGGGGAAAACTCACTCTCCACCCTAGAATTCCCTATTGGGGATCTCCCAAGGGGAGCAATCCCCATGAAGAATATTCCACCTACAACATTGCCTAATTTTCATGGGTTATCCTCTGAAGATCCCGATGAGTTCCTCTTTGAATTTGATATAGTGTGTAGGAGTTATGATTATGTAACTCCTGCTCAGAAGTTAAAACTGTTTCCAGCAACACTGAAAGGGAATGCGTTAAGATGGTTTATGAGCCTAGGGGCTCAGGTAATCACTACATGGGATCAGATGAAAGAAAGTTTCCTGACCAAATATCAGGATTACTGTCAAACAAGAGAAAGAAAAGAAGAATTGTTTAAAATGGTTCAAAAAGAGGACAAGAATCTGGAGGACTTTGTAGAGAGACTGCAGTATAATCTGCAACGATCAGATCATCCAACCATGAGTAAGGATATTCTGAAGACAATACTACTAAAAGGAGTACGAGATGACTACCCAGATATGCTAAACATGCTTGGAAAAGGGGATATTTCCAAAGAACCATTTGATGAGATTATCAACCTCTGTATGAGGTGTTCCAGAGGAGTAGCAAGTAGATCTAAAAGCAAGGACAGTACATATTCAAGAGTCCAGAAATCAACAAGTGGAGGAGCAACACGAGCCGAAATAGGTAATCTGCTTGAAGAATTTAAAACTGAAATGTTAAGCTCTTTTGCTTCACAAATTGATGCTCTACAGGTTAAAAAGAAACAGGCAGAAGCAGAAGCTTCCCTGGCTATTTTTTGCTCCAAATGCAGAGGAAAGCACCCACTGAGGGAATGCCCATTGGATAAGGTACCAATTTGTACCATTTGTGAAAAGGATCATGAGACTCAGCAATGCCCTTCTTTGCCAGGAATAAAGGCAACACTGCAATCAACTGAAGAAGAAGCTGAAGCAGTGTACCTGATGAAATAGAGGAGGCAATGGCCACAAAGACAAGGTATGAGTTCTAACACATCATTTAGTCATTGGAATAATCATTCTCCTTTTCAAACAAATTACCCACCCATGAATCAAATGCAATACCCACCCTTTAATCCGATGCAATTTCCACCTATGCAGCAACCAAATCCTCCTTTTACCGACCCTACTATGTGGAATCCTTGGACTCTTCAGCAACCTTATTTCAATCAATGGAATCCAAACTGGACAGCCCAACAGATTCCATTTCCTCAACACCAGTAATCTCTTTCCTTACCATCTAATGATCCGCAGAATAACCAGTCAATCAGACCCCAACTGCCTATGCAACCTAACCCCAACCCAAACAATAATAAAGCCCTGCAGGTAATTGATATTCAAAGTCAACCTGTCTCCCCTATACAATGTAAAGACATCCATTTACGCTCTGGGAGGATAGTTGAACCCATCATTGATGACATTGCTAACTCTGAAAAAGAGGAAACTAGAGAGGAAAAGTCATCTAACAAAAATGTTGAAACACTTGAATCATCTTCTAACAGGACTTCCCAAACAGCAGAGCCACCCTTTCCTGAAAGACTGGCTCTTACTAAAACATTTGAGCCACCTGCTTTTAACCTTTTAGGAGAACTGCAGAATTTATATGTCAAAATTTCGTTATTGCAAGCACTAAGAGATGTTCCTATCTATGCGAGAACTGTTAGGGATATCTGTATTAAAAAGCCTGGAAGAAAAGCCAAGGAACCCCTCACAGTTCATGTGATGGGAGAAATGACTGCTTTGATGACAGAAAAAGACCCCCCTGTGAAATATGGTGACCCTGGTTCAGCAATAAATATTATGACACTCGAAACAACACAATTACTGCAGTTGAAACACTTAATTAGGGAAACTCCAACCATTCTAGAGCTGGCTGACCGCTCTACAATTAAACCCGAAGGAGTCATTGAAGACCTGGTAATTTCCGTAGAATCTTGGAATTACCCAGCCGACTTTGTGGTGTTACAAACTAAAACAAAGTTGGGGGGTCATCCATTAATTCTAGGAAGACCTTGGTTGGCTACAGCAGATGCTTTCATCAGCCGTAGGTCTGGATCAATGACAATATCTAATGGGCAGGAAACCAAACAGCTGACTCTTTATCCTCATGCCACACCCATGATTAATAACGACAATTCAGTATGGTTAGATTATGAGGATGAGGAAACCCAACCTATTTTAACTGTCGGACAAGCTTTAACTTTCAAAGACTCAACCGAAGATGAATTAATCAGCAACTTTATTTCTGAACCTTCTTCGGTTAGTCATAAGTACATAATCACTTCACTGCAATCTTAGAATCTGAATCCCAGAACAACCTTGAAACTGAAAATTTACCTCAGATATTAGCTGGTAGTCCTTCCAAAAGTATAACAGTAGAAATTGAGCCAGGTAAAACATTAAATATAAATCCTAATCTAATATATGATAAAAAACAACAGTTAATGAAGCTACTCTGTGAAAATAAAGAGGCATTCGCATGGGATTATACAGATAAGAAGGGCATTTCTCCTGAACTATGCACCCACCGCATTTATATTAAAGAAGGATCCCGCCCAGTCTGTCAACCCCAACGACAAGTGAATCCCAATTTAAGGGAAATAGTAAAAGAAGAACTTCAAAAATTGTTGAATGCAGGATTTATATACCCCATATCTGACAGTGAATGGGTTTCTCCACTAGTAATTGTACCCAAGAAAAATGGGAAATGGCGAGTATGTGTGGACTATAGAGCCCTAAATAAGGCCACCCAGAAAGACCATTTCCCTTTACCATTCATTGATTAGGTATTAGATAACTTGGTTGGTAAGAAATTATTTTCCTTTTTGGATGGATTTAGCGGATATAATCAGATAAAGATTGCACCCCAGGATCAGGACAAAACCACTTTTACTAGCCCTTGGGGGACCTTTTCTTATAGGGTTCTTCCATTTGGGCTATGTAATGCCCCAGCAACATTTCAAAGAGCAGTGATAGGGGTCTTTTCTGATATGATAAATGATTCCTTAGAAATATTCATGGACGACTTTACTCCTTATGGCACAACCTTTGAATATGCCCTACAGAACCTTGAAAAAGTACTTAAGCGATGTATAGAAGCACATCTTGCCTTAAGTACTGAAAAATGCCATATGATGATGAATGAAAGCATTGTATTGGGTCACTTCATTTCATTTTTAGGAATTCAAGTCGATCTCGCTAAAATACAGGTAATTTTGACCCTCCCTATCCCCAAAACCCAAATTGATGTGAGAATTTTCTTAGGACATGCCGGGTATTATAGAAGATTTATCAAGAAATTTTCTAAGATAGCTTCTCCTCTATTTGTGTTAGTAACGAAAAATGCTGAATTTTAGTGGACTGATGATTGTGAAAAAGCATTTGATGAGCTTAAACATCAGTTGTCTACAGCTCCCATTTTGAGAGGACCTGATTTGGCACTCCCCTTTCACATATCCTCTGATGCCTCAGACACTGCCATTGGAGCTGTCCTGGGACAGGAAGAGAACAGTCTTCCCTATGCCATTTATTTTATTAATAAAAACATGACTCTCGCAGAACTTAATTATACAGTTACTGAGAAAGAATTCCTAGCAGTTATTTATGCTATCAATAAATTTCGGCATTACATTACTGGTTATACTACTCTTGTGCATACTGACCACTCAGCCATTAAATACTTAATGAACAAATCAGTTACAAATGCTCGAGTCACTAGATGGTTACTGTTATTACAAGAATTTGATATCACAATTGTAGATCGACCAGGAAAAGAAAATGTAGTTGCTGATTTCCTTTCTCGGTTAAAAACTAATGAAAATATTCCAATAGATGATTCTTTTCCCGATGAGTATTTATTTGCAGTATCTTCTCACTCACCTTGGTATGCAGACATTGCTAACTACTTAGTTACAGGAAAATTACCATCACACATATCGCATAGAGAAAAAAGGAAAATTATTCAGCAGAGCGCTAGGTACAGCTGGATAAGCGGCTGTCTATTTCACACAGGACTCGATCAGGAGATCCGGAGATGCATTGGTGAAGATCAAATGTATGATGTACTGAAAGCTTGCCACGATGGCCCTTGTGGAGGACATTTCGCAGACAAAAGAACAGCACACAAGGTTCTCAGGATGGGATATTACTGGCCCTCAATCTTCAAAGATGCAAAGAAATATGTCAGGGCCTATGATAGCTGTCAAAGAATGGGCCAGCCTAATCACAGGGATGAAATGCCACTCAATCCCCAAGTAATTCTTGAACCATTTGAAAGATGGGCACTAGATTTTATAGGTCCCATTAATCCTCCATCCAATCAAAGAGTTTACATACTAGTATGCACGGATTACATGACTAAGTGGGTAGAGGCTAAGGCACTCATCAAAGCTAATGAAGAATTAGTATTAACATTTTTATTTGAAGAAATCTTTGTTAGGTTTGGACTGCCTAGGGAACTAGTCACTGATGGAGGACCTCCTTTTAACTCTCATGGCTTCAAAGACACATTGGAGAAATACTATATTAAGCATAAAATGACCACACCTTATCACCCCCAGTCAAATGGGCAAGTGGAAAGCACCAACAAAGTCATAGAAGCTATTCTGACAAAAACAATAAAGGAAACCAGGAGGGACTGGTTTCAAAAGTTGCCTGAAGCACTATGGGCTTATAGAACCACTTGGAGGAATACCACGGGCTTTTCACCCTATGAGTTAGTTTTTGGTAAAAATGTTGTTTTCCCTTTAGAGTTTGAAATCAAAACTTTAAGGACTGCTTTAGCTGTTAACCTTGATTTGACTGATGCACAGACAGCCAGGTTGCAGTAGCTTCAGGAGCTAGACGAGAAAGGATTGGATTCCATCCACCAAACAACCATGATTCAGCAACAAAGAACCAGATGGCATGACAAAACTATTAAGCAGAAGCAGTTCCAGAAAGGTAACTGGGCTTTACTGTATGACTCCCGTTTCGAGAATTTCCAAGGTAAATTAAGAAAAGGTGGCTAGGACCTTATGAAATAGATGTTGTTTTTCCAAACGGAACAGTCAGACTCTTAACGATTGATGATAATAGAACACCGTTATTAGTGAATGGGTACCGACTCCATCTGTATCAACGGCCTGTTTCTAAAGAGGATTTCAAAGCTACCTGCATCGCAGAATTACATTATGTTTTTTTGGGGGAACCTGCTGCCCCTCAAGGCACTTAAATTTCTGTTCATTTATTTATTTTTAGATTAGATTTCTTAACTAATAATCTCTGCCAAGGGTTACCATGTTACAATTAGTTGTTTTGCAGATCTTACTTTCAGAGGATGGCTGAGAATAAAAATTCTAAAAGAATCACTTTGCAGCTTGGGAACGTTCTTCGGACCATAAATCAAGTTTTACATCATTTCCTGTTGCTGCAACACCATTTTCCTGTTGCTGCAACACCATTCCCTGTTGCTGCAACACCATTTCCCGTTGCTACAACACCATTTCCTGTTAATGCAATACCATTTCCCCGTTGCTGCAACACCACTTTCCGTCAATATGACACCATTTCCCCATTGCTGCAACACCACTTTTCGTCAATATGACACCATTTCCCCATTGCTGCAACACCACTTTCCGTCAATACGACACCATTTCTCCGTTGCCGCAACACCACTTCCCGCGGCTGCCACTCGAGCTTATGTTCCGGCAAACATCACTTTTCAATACTGCAATACCAATTCCAGCACTTAATGAATTATCATCCTGATGGAACATACTGTGCTTCATTAAAGGGACCAGCCAAGCACTCTAATAATTACACGTCGTCACTACTACTTCCTGTTAGATCGCTTGTATTTTCACGATTAAAAACCCGTTCAAATTACGATTAAGCCAGCAAAAGACAAGATAAGACCTTTTTGCATGCGACTAAAGGTAAAAGTAAAGGTACGCATGTTTAAGTGTGAATATTAAATTATAGTTAATGTGGAGATGTGATACGACTGCCGAAATCATTATACTGCCAATCAAATCATTCAGCCGTAGATTTGGGGGGGAATTACCAAAATATCGCAATTATTCCATAACACGTCAATCGCCGCTACCCTTACTCCTTGCGGTAATATCTAAAACTCACCTCACCATGGAATATCCTCATTTGTAACGGTTTGCTCTGTTTCAAACTTAGTAACTAGGCTCTGCATTGTGTATTTTCGCCAGATCAGCAGCTATGGGGGGAAATCTGATCACATATGAACCTGGCACAATAGCGCTACTGGAACTCTACCCCAAGGTTTACCAAATTTTCCTGCAAGCAGGGTGGGTAGACTACTTTAGAAGACTCCCGGATTTCAACACACAGCAGGTGTTGGAGTTCGCATGCAACTTAAGAGAAGGATTTTCTACAGTCCAGGGAGTATATATTCCGGTAACAGAGGAAGACGTAGCCCAAGTCTCCGGGTTACCGACCAATGGTACACGTTGGTTTAGCAGGAAACATGTGATTTTGAATGCGCAGTAAGGCTTCTTCCTACCAGGCGAGCACGTAGAAGCCAAAGGCAAAGGGGTCGCACTTCAGTCACTGCCTCCACCATGGCCAAAGGTCACGGAGTTTGTCAAGCAGTATTTAACTTGTGAAGGTCGTTACCAGGTAATTTACCAACATGAATTCATTTTGTTAAATCATTTGAGGCATCGTCAATTGATAAATATGCCTTATTATCTATTGGGTTGTCTGAAAAATATGTCACATTATACTGAAAAACTGAAGCATCCGGCCCTTTCCCTGAAACACCACCGGTTAGCCCAACTCTTAATAAATAGAGGCTTTGCTCTAAATCATCCACCCCCTGTCATTAATCCTCCCCAGCAAATAGAAGAAGATCCTCAGCAGGAAGAGGAAGTTCCCCAACGACCAGAGAAAATACCCCAGCAAATAGAAGAAGATCCTCAGCAGGAAGAGGAAGTTCCCCAACAACCAGAGCAAATACCGCAAGAAGTTCCCCAACAACCAGAGCAAATACCTCATGAAATTCCCCAACAATTAGTAGCAGAAACACCCCTGCAGAGGACCCCATCTCCCAATGAAGCTCAACCATCTACCCCCATGCTTCATATTTCCACTGATGACTCTGATGATAACACCCCCATCATTTTTCTTAAAAGGAAAAAGTAGCAGAAAACTGAAACTCCACCAAAAAGGAGAAGAACCAGGGCTTCGATCAAAGTAGCTGCTATTCCCGATAGTCCCCCCAGTCTAAAGGAAAGTGACCGAAAAAGAAAAATTACTGATTTTCCTGCCTCCTTAAAGAGGCAGCGAAAATGGTCTACTGCAGCAGTTAAATCTGCCAGCCCTGTGATCCCCAGTTCTCCACCCATCACCCTAACACCCCGCATTCCAATCATTCCGGAGCAGTCCCTTTCCTCACCCTCTGGGGCTGAGATGCAGAGCGTTGACAGTTTTGTGACATCATTTTCTGAGGCAGCTACTACACAAGAACCAGCTGCCGAAAAATCTAAAGTAGACACCCAAGGTGATATTGGGCAAGTGGCTGTTACACAAGAACCAGCCACTGACCCAACAGGTGACACACAAGAACCACTTGTTGGGGATGCAAATGACCAAATGGATGTGGAACAACAATCCCTTCCTCCGTTAGAGCCTGCAGATACACAAGCCCCGCCTACCATAGCCTCCCTGCAGGAAGAAATTGAGTTTTTAAAATCTCAAATTAAGGATTATCAGCAGGAGATAATAATGGTTAAGGAAGCTTATCAGAATGAATATAATCTCCACTTCTTAGCACGGGTAGCGTCTGTAACAGAAAAGAGTCAATACAATGAGTATATGTGCAGTGAGTGTGGTGAACTGTACACTCAAGCAGGATATAAGGTAGTCCAGGTTCCAATAACCGAAGCTAATCCACAACCCTCTGCTACTAGAATCAAAATAGAGCAACCTGCTGCTGTAGTCAAAACAGAACAACCTGCTACTATTGTTAAAACAGAACAACCTGCTGTCACACAAGAACCAGCAGGAATGGCAGCAGAAGAAATGCAACAACCTGTTGTTACACAAGAACCATCAGGAGTTGCAGGAGAAACGCAACAACCTGTTGCCACACAAGAACCAGCAGGAGTTGCAGGAGCAGAGAAAGAACAACCCGCTGTCACACAAGAACCAGCAGGTTTTCTAAGAATTGTAAAAGAAGAAATAGAGCAGCCTGCTGTCACACAAGAACCAACAAGTTTTTCAAGAGTTGTGGAGGAAGATATAGAACCACCGCGGGCCACCCAAACTACTACAGAACAGAGATCCTTTTCTGACGCTTATGCACAGACTGAACTCCCCTATGTCAGTGACGCTTATGCACAGACTGAACCCCCCTGTGTCAGTGACGCTTATGCACAGACTGAACCCCCCTGTGTC
>APFE031109598.1:213024-247008 GCA_000404065.3 Pinus taeda | reverse complement strand
TGTTCTAAAAAGTATTTAAGACTATCATGATCTATTTTTACCTTGAAGTGTCTTCCCATTAGGTAGGGTTACCATTTCTTAAGTGCATGTAGTATTGCCAACATTTCCTTGTCATAAATAGCTTCGTGTAAATACTTTCCTTTGATTGGATGACGTTCAAAAGAAATGTATATTTCTTCTTGCATTAAAACAACACCAATTCCATTTCCTGAGGCATCACATTCCACAATAAATGTTTTTGTGAAGTCTGGTGTAGCTAAGACTGGTGCTGGGCACATTGCCTCTTTAAGATGTTCAAAGACCTTTGTTACTTTTGGAGTCCATGAAAATGCATATTTCTTCAATAATGTTGTTAGAGGTGCTTCTATCCTCCCATAATTCTTAACAAACTTGCGATATTACCCTGTCAACCCGAGAAATCCTCGTATGTGCTTTATGGATGTGGGGATTTTCCATTCCTCAATGGTTTTTATTTTGCTAAGGTCTACCTTAACACCTTCATGAGATACAATATGACCCAGATATTCCACCTCTTGTACTCCAAAGAAACATTTGGAGATTTTTGCATATAATTGTTTCTCCTCCAATAGTTTGAGCACCATGTCAACATGTTGGACATGATCCTTCCAGGACTTGTTGTGGATTAGTATATCATCAAAAAATACTAACAAAAATTTTCTAAGAAGGGTTTGAAAATGGAATTCAACAAACCTTGAAATGTAGAAGGTGCATTAGTAAGACCAAAAGGCATGACTGGAAATTCATAATGACCCTCATGAGTTCTAATTGTTGTTTTTGGAATCTCTTCTGTCATCATTCTGATTTGATGATATCCTAAACGAAGATCCAACTTAGTGAAGTAAATTGATCCATGCAATTCATCAATGACAGGAATGGGAAATTTATCTTTAATAGTGAGCTTGTTGAGATCCATATAATCTAGACACATGCACCATGATCCATCCTTCTTGTGACCCAATACTACTAGAGCAGAGAAAGAAGTTTGACTAGGTTGAATTATACCAGCCTCTAGCATTTCTACAACCATACGTTCAATTTCATTCTTCTGGACATAGGGATATCTGTAAGGCCTGATGTTTAGAGGAACACTTCCTGGAACCAAATTAATAGCATGATCATGATCACGAATAGGTGGGAGGCCTTTGGGAGTGTCAAATACCTTGGAATGATTGTCCATGACTTTTTGGAGATCTAGAGAAATGGATGATTTCGACGTGGGAACTTCTAGTGAACATAATTGTGCAATCATGCCTCATTGTTCTTTCTTTAGAAGCTTTGTCATTCCGTTAGAGCTGATTATCTTTCTCGGTTTCTCTGCGATACCCCTTAATTCTACTTCCTTTCCTTTTGAAGAGAATTTCATGGAAATTTCTTGAAAATTAAAAGCTATTATACCCAAGGATTGTAGCCATTGGACTCCTAGTACAACATTAGCACCACCCATTGGAATGGAAAGCATTGAGATATTCAATACATATCCTCCCATGGATAGCTTCATATTATGGCACTTTCCTGAGCAATTTATGGTTCCTCCACTTGCAACCATCACTTAACACTCTGGTGATGGATATAGGAATCAATGCAATTCCTTGGCTATCTTACAATGAATAAAATTATGGGTACTTCCCGAATCAATCAACACTATTACCTCTTTCTTCTTGATATGCCCTTCTATCTTGATAATTTGAGGAGTGGTAATTCCAGCCAATGCATTACAAGATATGGTCAGATTCATTTCTCCTTTTTCTATGGTTTATTCCTGGTGTGTATCTTCTTCTTTGGAAATTTCTTGTTCCTTTTCTTCCTCCTCTTCGCAATCTATGTAAAATAATTTATTCTCTGCACACTTATGACCTTTAGTGTATTTTCTATCACAACTGTAACATAGCCCTTTTGCTCTTTTTTCTTCCAATTTTTGTGGTGTCAACCTTGTAGGTTGTGGATGGCTAGGGGCTGTAACACTTCCATCTTTATGATTGTAAGTGGTAGGCTTCCTTGTTGCCATAATTTTTCTTTCCATTTTCCTTGCCAACCTAAATGCCTTCTCCAATGAATCTGGTTCCCAAAGGTGAACCTCATGTTGGATGTTATATTTTAAACTCCCTATGAACACATCAATCTTATGCTCCTCTAGAATATATTTTACCCTTATATTCAATTTTTGGGACTCCTTAATGTGCTCCATCATTGAACCCTTTTGTTTGAGATTTATCAATTGGCTAAAAAAAAGTGTTTCTTTTTGTATCCTCATAATGTGATATCATTTCATCCATAAAAATAGCCCAAGTGACAATTTGTTTATAAGAGCAAAGGCATCAATACCATACAAACTGATTTGGTTCCAAATATGAAGTTGCAATGCGTACCTTTTGTGTTTTTTACACATTATGGAGATCGAAAAATTGCTCCATCTGTAGTATTCATGTTCTGAGATCCTTGCCATTAAACTTCCTCATATCGATCTTTGGAACATGGTGGTTATTCGATCCAACATTAGAGTCTAGGAAATCATGATTAACATTTATTTTGTTCTCATCATGAGTTCCCTTTCCTAAGCTTTCGCCATTAGTAGGCATTTCCTATAGAGACTTTGTCAAATCTGTCTTCAAATTTGTTTGCAAATATTCCATGCCTTTCTTTAAATCATCCATCTTATCTTCCATACCATCCATATTAGCTTCCACACCATCCATCTTAGCTTCCATGTCGATCATCTTAGCTTCCATGTCATTCATCTTAGCTTCTATGCCTTTCTTTAAACCATCCATCATAGTTTCTACACCTTTCTTTAAACCATCCATCTTAGCTTCTACGTCTTTCTTTAAGCCATCCATCTTATTTTCTGTTACTTTTTGTGCGAGTGAAATTTGTTGCAATTGGTCTCATAATTTTGATATATCATGTTGCATTTATTCATCTTCTTCATTAGTCATGCTAGAGCTTTTAGGTTGCTTACTAGGTGTTTCTATTTTCTTTCTTTGGGCCATCAATTACAAATAATAATACTTCACTCTACCCTTTGAATTCCTTCAAACTAATTTTTCAAACCAAGCTTATGCAAAAATTTAAAAAAAAACTACAGACCATTTTTCACTTTGTAGGAGCTCGATATTGAATCTGATGTATCTCTGTAATTTTGGATCTCCCAAGTTTGAAATTGCTTCCTGTGGTATCCCTCTGAGCAATATTTCTAACCCCATAAGTCTGATCAAGATTAGATTCTTCAATGAAGAGTTATGCCAAATCATCCACGATGACCTAAGTATAAAATGGTTCAGTAGAGTGAACTTGTATGACCTGCCACAAGTCACTGCTTGAACCTTAGGTTTTGAAACTGATACGCAAAACAACTAAATTTTGTCCTCTTTATGTAACTTCTTACAAAAATTCAATCTGATGCTCAGAGCGAAAGTTATGATGATTTTCCCAAGGTGACATGTTTGGAATGTAATTCTGGGGTTTGCAAAAACCCTAAATTCCTCAGATGATATATCTGAAAATAAAGCGAGACAGGATCTAAAATTTGGACCGGGGGTTCAATGTGATTTTGTCTCAAATTGCTTTTTTTTAGCTTTTGAAATTTCACAGAAAAATGTTATAGTGAACATTCCACAATGCCCTGTTTGGAGCAGTGAAACCCTAGAATCCAAAGCTTTGATACCACATGTTATGAAACCAGCTCACAAAAAGATAGAAAAGATAGATGGACGCCTTAGAAATAAGCCTCTTTGAGGGGGCAACCTCCTTTACATTACACAAATGAACAATTCTTGGATGATTCAAATGACAAAACCTCCTTTACATATATAGGAGTCTAAGGGATCCAATATAACCAAGCTGACCTAACAATAATAATATAAAGGCACAAAAATAACAATAGAGGGATTCTATGGAGCACAATAATAACAATATGGGGACAATAGGGGCACAACAATAACAATAAGGGATACAACGACAATAGTAATGGGGGAATCACTAGTATTATAGGGACCTAACAAGGAGATTAAGATAAACCATCGAACTATGTTATAGGTGTGAGCATCCTTTGAGTTATGTCATGTTCATTGTAAAGGCCCTTTGATCATCGTTGGAATGGATTCTATGGGGGCTAGAGGGATTATCAATGGAATTGTAGGTGCTACAGTGGTCAAGGTGGAAGGATTAGTTTCTAGTGGATTTTCATAATCTCTGTTCCACATCTATAGGTGAATATATTTCCCTAGCATATAAATGTCGCGACTTGAGAAGTTCTTGAAACTTCCTCCACAAGGATTCTGATAGCATTGATGGGAGGGATCCTACAGATTATTTACCACTCCTTTATGGGAGAAAGGATTTTTCATTGCCACATGTTGTTGGTTTTATCCCCCGTGCCCCCAAGTATCTTTTATCCTCTTCAACTAAGGGAGTTGAGGGAAATGATGGGTGTAATGACTGTATTCCCCAAAAATGGCACAACCATGATTATTCCATAGACTAGGGTTCTTATTTTGCCTTTGTGGCTTATTATTGGTTTGTCTCTGGTTCGGGTTTCCCCTAGCTAGTTCTCATGGGGTTATTACGTATTATTTCCATCTCGTCCACGCTCTACCTTTAGCTTTTTCTTTCTTTTTTTATTAGGAGTGTTGGGTGGACTTTCCTTGTTTGATTGTTAAAATTATTTTTGTTGTTGATGGATAGAAGGTGGCACAAAATAAACCCCTGCATTATTTTGTGTTGGTGGGTTATTTTGTTAAGGTGTTGGAAAAGGGAAATATTGGTTCCCATGTCCTTGGTTAGCATATTTTCTTTCAGAAGTGGAAATTGCTTCCACAGCCCTAGAGGGCTATGCATTTCCCTATGCGTGAAGATATTAACTACCCTATGTGGGGGGGAGTATCAACTATCCTACGTGGGAGGGTATGGGCTAGCCTGCATAGTATGATTTTCCAGAGGGGTAGGTTGACTAGGATAATATCCTATGTTTTATAGCAGAGGTGTTGCAAGCATGGCACCAAATGGTTGGCCACTGTATGTATTTCCAAAGTATTGGAAGGTGTTTCCTGCTTCATTTTGGGCTATGGTCTAGATCAACACATCTGTAGGACTAGATGCACCTGGTAACTCGGGTTTAAAAGTCTGTCAGCAAGATGCATCTCAAAGGACATCGTAGAGGTATCCAGATTGCGTCTATATTAGCTCTATTTGTTGAGCTTTGTTGATAGCCTCTTCCTCATTTTATGGGGATGAATATGCCACATATTTTGAGATTTATGAAATGATAGATCTTAAAAATGAATTGAGGAGGATTTTTGCCTCCATATGAGCTTTGCACAAACTACAATGTTTTCTCGTTTCTTGGATGTGGTCTTATATGTGCGTAGCAGATGTTTGCTTAAAATGGGTTAGAAGTTCCAGTATCAATTCTTGGAGAACCAAGAGCTGGAAGAATGTGAGGAATTTTGTATCAAGATAACCAAAGTTCCCATTTAACCTAGAGGGTTGACTTATGTACAATTTTGTTGCGGGTCCTATGAGGGTGCATTGAAACAGTCGTAGGCGAACAACATCTTCTGTGATATTGTTGGATGAGCACCAAAGGTCAAAGGTCATAACATGGTTTCCTAGATCTTCTCCTTGTTTCCGTTGAAATTTTAGAACATCTGAAGGTAGCTTCGTGGGCATGGGTGTCCAATTTTTTCCATGTGCAATAGGGTCACTCGTTAACTGACTTAAATTGAGAAGATTTAAGGAATCTAAAAATGAGTCTTGGAAGTTGTTTTCCATCCAAAAATAATTTTGAATAGCTATGTGTAAAGGGGTTCCCTATAGGGAAGTGTGAGAGGGGTGGCCCTGGTGGGTACCACATGGACTCTATGGAAGGGTGGTGTGTGGGCTGCCCAGAGGGGTAGTGTGAGGGGTCCCTTGAGGGGTAGCATGTGGAGCCCCTTGAGGGGTAATGAAAGGAGTGCTTTAACAAGGAAGGGTCACAATCAAAGTTTTACCAATAAAGGATGATCATATAACAGTGGCTATGTGGTGTCTTCTACACCTAAATGGCGAGAGACCCGGCACACCTCTCGGTAATGGGGGAGTTTTTGGAAATGTCTAGAGCGATGGGGAGATGTGGGGTCCCCTATGGTTTCGGGTAGAGTGTGTGTCACTTCGTGTGATGAGGGAAGGAGGTAAGTATCAAAGAAAGTAAATCACATACATAAAATAAAGCGAAAAATAAAATTATTACTTTCCTTTTAACTAATTCTATGTGATCAATCAAACAAACAAATGGTTTTTGTTTTTCCACGTATCATAAAAGATCCTATGAAGTATTATTCATCCTTATTAATATCAAAGTAACTTGGTCTTGCGGAAATATCTTCTTATGGGTACTGGGGCAACGTCCTGAGGGAATATGTCACACTTTCCAAGAGCCAAAGAATCAAACAAGGTAATGGATGAGGCTTTAGTGTTTCCCTCACCTCCAACTATAGGGAAATGATTTCCTAATTTTTTCCACTAAGATACCTTCATCCCATAGGAGTAGTTGAGTATTTAGCTTCTTGGTAGTCAGATACCAATACCAAGTAGTAGATGGGTAGGGTAGCCCCAAATAGTACCACACGCAATAGACCTAAGCTAAACCCCCTTTGAATCAGGTAGTCTTTTTCATGGGATGGTGAAGGATTTAAGCACCCTAAAAGTCAACTTCTATGTTTCAATGATGTAACATAACCATGGCGACTTATGGGGTGCCTACCCCTAATGGTCCTAATGTGAACTATAAATTATTTTTTGGCCCTTGTGGGGAAATTTAGTTCGTTCAAGTTACAGTTTCTTTTAGGAGTCTTTCTTCACTTGTGGTGTGATAATGTAAGCAACAATAAACTAAGCACAAAAATCACCAGAAACTGGATGACCTTTTTTATAAAGCTTATAGAGTCCTAGTGTGTGATGTGTAATGTGTGTGCAAGTGGAAAAGTGAACATACAAAGTGTGACAACATGTGGATATTCGGTGATCCTTTATAATACCATATAATTACAATAAGTTTGGATTATTCCTTGCATGAAAAATAAGTAATGTGTGGATAATGGGCCACTTACTCTTTTGCTATTACACTGTGTGTACCTAAAGGGATATGGAAAACTAAAGTGCTTTAAGAAAGCACTCATATGCAAGCATAGATTTGACTAAAAGACATAAGGGAAGAAACGATTACTTAATTATGTAGTAAAACTTTGTCCTAATCCCAAAAACTAATGAAATAAAAATTCTTTGGTTAGTAACAAAATTGGTTGATAATGGGCCTATTACTCCTTTACTAATTAAGTTATTTTAGTTGTGAAAAAATATAAAAATAAATTTAAAAATACGCATGGAATCTCGCCACTTACTTTTCCCCCTAATTAAGATATGTGAGAAATGTAATTACAAAGAAAAGATAATACAATTACTCTACTAATAGTGATTAGTAAAGAACTAAGGCAATCTGAACTAACGAGAAGAAATTACAAAGGTGAAGGAAATTCACTAAACGCTGTCAATCACCTACGAAAAGAAAATTACAATGGTTTTTTGTGCTGTCTATAAACTGTGCAGACTCTCCTCTGCACAAACTCGTGTGTGCATCTTTCTAAACAAAATTTGTGTACATGATGAAAAATAGTGAACAATCAAACTTATTAGTCGAAAAGAGGTCCATAAGGTCCTGCAAAAATTCTAAAGATGATGAATGCACCAAGCAGTGATAATGCAAAGAGGATGTCCTACAAAAACAACTCTTATATTAAAGAAAAGAAATGAGTGGAGTCACCAAATATGTAGGGGTGTATTCGTTGCTATGGGGTACCAAAAGACACCTTCTTAAGAGTTGTTTTCTCTCTGCAAAGAAATCATAGATAGTTGGTTTATGTTAGTGGACAAGCATGAGTAAACAAAACACTATAAATTGTTAAGACAATGCATACAGGGAATGAAGCTAAAAACTAAGAAACAAACACATAGATAATGCTTGATGAATAAAACAAGTAAACAAAGTAATGGAGGAGCTCCCTTTATTGACTGCTAAAAGTAGAAGATGAATACAAAAGATGGATGTTAAACACTTGGGGAGAATTATTTGAGCAATGGCATTGAAAATGCTCAACAAGGAGGTTCATTTCCTCGCTCTCTTTGCAATCTTGTCCTCTTTCTCAAAGAATAACCAAGTCTCTCTTAATGGTGAAATATTATTCACACTAGAATGTTGGATTTTTAAGAAACAACTTTGCCAACACAACAATGCTCTACCTCTTCTTCAATAATGGAATGCACGACTGCTTGGGATGAATTTTGCAAGCATAAAATTGCCTTATTTTTTGTTTTCCAATGATATGTTTATATAGAATTTTGAATCCCTCTTCCCTCTCTTGGTCCATTAATCAAAAAATGAATTATGAGTGGGACAAAAGGATCCCTTGGGGGCTGCATATCTCTAGGGTGACTTGAAATATACTGTCCTTAAGTGGAAAATTTCAAGGAATCCCCTCTTCTAAGTTTTTGAAGTGATCCTGGACTGTTGATTCAAACTTTTGGTTGACTGCAATATTATCAAAGGAAAATTTGCACGGTCGCTAATTTCTTCCTTTCGCTGGGCTGCGGGGATGAATTTTATACTCGAGATGTTTGGAGAATTTTTTATTTTTATACTTCATGAATTTTTCAGCTGTAAATTCTTCACCTATACTATCTTCTAGAGGATTTTGGGCATCATTTGTATTGTACAAATGTGTGTATGATTTTTCCATGTTAATAGGTAGTTATTCTCCTTTTACTTTTTAATTTAACTAAAAAATTATAAAATTAATTTATATATATATATATATATATATATATTATATATATATATATATTATATATATATATATATATATTATAATATAATATATATACTATAATATGTATACATATACATATACATATACGTATACATATTGAAATGAGTTACTATTTTTTGGGTATTTGATATCAATGGGCCATAGTATTCCTCCATGGTATTATAAAAAAGTTATTAAGAGGTTAAGAATCACCATGGTAAGCTAGAAAGAAAGAAAGATTCAACATCATCTTGTTTTGGTTACATGTTTTTTGTACCTAAGTTCCTAAACAGAAGAACAAGTTAATGTCCTTTGATTATACATAAGACCTCTAGTAGGGAAACACCTAGTTAGAGGCATCAATATGTGTTCTTGTAGAGGGGCTTTATTCAAATAGTGGTGGTCCTCTTCACATGGGAGCCTTCATTTTCTAATAGTAGTATACAAAGTTTGTTTTGATAACTTCATGGTATTCCATCTCCAAAACTAGCCTCTTGTTCATTTTGACCCCTCATTTTTATTTGTATCTATCAACACTCCCTTGGTATCTATCACCTAACCCTATGGCTATCATTTTTCCATGATGAGGGGAAAATATGGGAATTGACAGTGATGAAAAAGGGATGGGTTGGGTCATCCACCTCTAAAGTGCAAAAGAAGCCATGACCGATACAAATATTTACCATACCAAAACGCATGGATTCGGGCCATCCAAATCTAGAGTGAAAAAGAAGCCTACAAATATTTACCATATCAAGACTCCCTCAGAAATGCAATAAGAAATTGACAATGCCAAGGAGGAAACTTAGATTGAATGTAGTTTCATTTACAATGAAGAAGTTCTCGCACATACTAGGAAATGCATACCATATATGTGAATTAAAAGGACAATAAATACTATATATATGCTATGGATATTTATTTCCAAACAAAAACTATCATGGGTCAAGTGGAAATATAGGAGGAGCAGCATGAAAATCTTCTTTGTTGTGAGAATTAGTGAATTTAGAGTATAAATTTAGAGAAAGACAAGAGTCTACTTGTAACTATTGAGGTTGACTCCCCCTTTAAATGATTAGTTATGTTTCCAATTTACTTCTAGGTGAGTTTATGAATATGGTTGAAACATTGAGTCTTTTTTTGAGCATTTCTCTATATATTAGAAATTTTAAATTAGGGAAAGTCAAACATAAATAAATTAAAATATAACCATGTAGCAACTTCTTTTACAATTACATTTTTAGTGAATATGATCATTTTTCAGTGTAACTTCTCTAGTTCTCTTAATTGCAAGCCAAAATATCATCTTTATTTTCTAAATTTTATTAAATAATACAAAATTATTATAATATAAACTACTACGATATATACCTACAAATTTGAAATATATACATACATATATTTATGTATTGGACCATACACTTCTACTGAATTACCCTTTTGATTATTGTTATCATGATTGTTACATGTATTCACGATACATCAGTGTTATATAAATTTATGTCTAAGTTGCTATGTTTTTGATAAAACATATACTATGAATGGAATATAGACGGTCATAACTTTTTAAATGTTAATAGTTGAAGCATACATCATATCCCCCTCAATTCATGACGATCACCCGAATGTAGTTTTTTCTTGTTTCTCTCCACTAGAAACGTGTGACATGATCCAACATCATCCTTTTATCCTACCCACGGAACCATGTGAGCAGAATGATAAGCATCTCAATAATGTTTTCCATTTGCAGGTTTTAATAGACACGAGTATTTCATCTGCGACATCCATGACAATCAGGTCATTTGGCTTTGATTTAGTGGTAATATTACTACTCGTGGTGGTGGGCGCATAGAATACATACTTAGTTTCGTGTGTGTACCACGGAAAATATCCCTTCGGAAGTCATTTTTTTGATATGCTCGGAAACCTGCTCATAAATCTGGAGCAAAACACGCCCTTCATAGGTTACAACTTCAAGTTGTTGAGTGCAGGCTCACCCACTGCCTATGGGGAAGCAATATGCAATCAACCACTCTCTTAGTATGATTGCATCGCTTGTTTGACAAAAATTGAAGAGAAAAAAATGTGTAGCATAGCAATTCCTCTGCTCCATTTTTTGTTCTCTTCAATTATACCATGACAAACAATGAAACTAAATTGTGAAGCAGAGATTTCTCTTCTCAATATTTTGAATGACTAAATAGGTTACATTTTAAACATCGATAATAAATAGCTGAAGTAAAAATCTACACCTATGGAGTAGAACTCAAGTAAGACTAAACAACTTATGACACCTAGCAGACAAGAAATCAATTAAGATGACACTTAACTAACAACTAACTAACAGTGAGATTAATATCTCAACATCCCCTCCTAATCTCAACTGTTACAGGTAGTGACACTTGCAATGCCAAGTTGTTTTCTTTGAAATTCAAACACATTATTGCCCAATGGCTTTGTGAAAATGTCTTCTAATTGATCTTTCAAACCATAGAAGGAAAATACTATGTCCCCATCATTGACAAACTCCCAGATGAAATGAAAAAGAGTGTTAATGTGCTTGCTCTTTTTGTGGAATACATGATTTTTGGATAAAGAAATAGCTGAACTATTATCATAGTAGATTAGAGTTGGCTCCTTCTAGATATTTGAAATATCTTTCAATAATCTTCTTAACCACATAGCTTGACAAGCTACTGAATTTACTGCTACATATTCTGCCTCTACATAAGATATTGAAACGATTGATTGTTTCTTCGATGCCCATGAAATCAGATTGGCTCCAAGATGAAAATCATACCCTAAGGTGCTTTCGCGATTATCTAAACTCCCTGCATAATCACTGTCTGTATAACTTGAAAGTCGACAATTTTCATAATGTGTATAAAACAAACCATAATCTATTGTCCTAGAAATATACCTTAAGATCCTTTTTGCAACCTTCCAATGAGAAATCTTAGGTGACTACATAAACCTGGAGGCAAAACTTGCTGCAAACATAATATCAGGTCTAGTTGAAGTGAGATATAACAAGCTACCAACTAGACTTTTATACAATGCGGAATCAACTTGTGGTGCTACATATTATTTGCTTAGTTTTGTGCCTTGAGAAATTGGTGTATCTGCAAGTCTCCAATTGGTCATTTTGAACTTTTTGATGATATCATTGGCATATTTTCGCTGACCGAAAAAAATTCCATTAGCGGATTGGTGAATTTCAATGTGTAAGAAGTATTTCATGACTCCTAGATCTGTCATATCAAACCCTCTTTGCATTGCTGCTTTGAAATCTTCTAACATCATATTTCCTTTATAAAGAAGATCATCTACATAAAGGCATACAATCATAATTTTACCTTCATGCATTTTGGTATACAAAGCTGGCTCATGATTGCTTCTGAAAAAACAACTTTTGATGGGATAGGTTTCAATGCGACTGTACCAAGCTCTTGGATCTTGTTTCAAACCATACAAGGATTTCTTCAATTTGTATACCTTATGCTCCTATCTTGGAACTTTAAAACCAGGAGGTTTCTCTATATAAACTTCTTCTTGCAATATACCATTTATGAAAGCTGATTTTACACTAAATTGATAGACTTTCCATTTGTGCTGAGTTGTTGTGGACAAAATGGTTCTGACAATATCTAACCTTTCTACTGGAGCAAAGGTTTCACCATAGTCAACACCAAACTGTTGTGAGAATCCTTTGGTAACTAGCCTTGCCTTATGTTTCTTGATCTCTCCTTTTTCATTCAGCTTGGTCTTATATACCGATTTTACACCAATTCTGGCTTTGTCTCTTGGGAGATCAGCTAATTCCCAAGTCTGATTCTTCTCTATGGCAGTAATTTCTTGGTTCATTGCTTCTACCCAATTTTTTTCTTTAACTACTTCAAAATGAGTTGGCTGAGATGAAAGAAATGCAAACATATTATGTTTGTCAAATTCATGCTCATGCTCATATATTTATCTGATGCTTCTTGTTTTTTTATTGTCTTCTAAAGATGTTGAATCACTAGTGGATTCACTGCTTGAATATGTACCATTTTCAGAATGGTATGGCTCTTCTTCAACCTGCAATCTTGGTGGCTATGGTGGATAAAAAAGACTGAATTGAAGATTCATCAACTTCATTAGACCAAGATTTAGTTAAATTTTTTTTACATCTCTACTTAAAAGAAACTTATTTGTAACTAGATTATAAAGTCTGTAGGCCTTGGACTACTCACTATAGCCTACAAAAATATGTCTTTCACTCCTACCATCAAGCTTTTTTCTTAGGTTCTTAGGAACATGTGAAAAATATACTGATCCAAAAATTCTAAAGTGAGATACATTTACCTTTCTACCATCCCATGCTTCTTGAGGTACTATATCTTGGAGAGTGGTTGTTGGAGATCTGTTCAGAACATACACTACTGTCAAAACTTCTTCTCCCCAATAATTGTTTGACAACTTCTTCTCATGAAGCATACATCTGGCCATGTTCATGATTGACTGATTTTTCCTTTCTGCTACTCCATTTTGTTGTGGAGTATATCTTGTTGTATTTTGCATTATGATTCCTTGTTGTTGACAAAATGCTTTGAAGTGATTGGAGTTGTACTCTCCTCCTCTGTCAGACCTGAGTACCTTCAAAGGCTTCCCACTCTGATTCTGTGCTTCTTCTTTGAATTCTTTGAACCTTGAGAATGTATTTGATTTGTTTTTCAGAAAATACACCCATGTCTTCCTGCTATAATCATCAATGGATGTTAGAAAATAAAGACTACCACCAATAGACTGTTTCTGCATCGGACCACATATATATGTGTGGACAATCTCTAAAGGCTCTTTTTCTCTAGAGGAAGACGTGGGAAAGCTATCTCTTTTATGCTTGGACATAACACAAATTTCACAATAGACTATTTTTGAAGATGACTTCGAATTTTGAATGGTATGTGACAATATCTAGAATGCCATAGCTGAGACTCATCTATTCTTGAAACATTGTGTACAAAAGACTATGAAATATTTCGACTTCTAAAAGTCAAAGGAAACATCCTATTCTTAGTTTTTTAACCTTACTATCATCCTTGTATTGGGAGGTTTGTTATAGATATAACATGTGTTCCCTTGTAATATTACATCATAACCATGTTCCATCCGTTGTCCTACACTAATGAGGTTATGCTTCAGATTTGGAACATAATAAACATCACGAATGTATTTTTGTTGATTATGTTTAGTAAGAATAGGAATAGTTCCTTTTCCTTCAGCTTTAATGCAAGAATGCTCTCCATGAGTAATTTCTGATGTTATGGAAGCATCAAGATAAGAAAGCAGATTTTTGTTGTCATATGATTGCTGCAACCACTGTCCAGCAACCAAAGATCCTTGTTGTGAGTGTCTTCAGAAATATTGCATGAAAGAAACATTGTTTCAGAGGATTCTCCTTCATTGTTGGAGAGATGGACATTGCCTCTGTGCTGATCTAACTGTTTCTTTTTGCATTCGTTTTCATAATGCTGAAATTTCTTGTAGTAATAACATTGGACATTATATTTGCTCCAAGGTCTGATTCTTTGAGTTTGATTTTATGGAGGTCTCCACTTCTCTACTGCATGATGATGTTCTCATCTACCTCTGCTTCAGCCTCTACCTCACTTGTTTTCTCCTCTATATCCTCTGCCTTCGCCTCTTCCAAAAGAGAGTTGTGATTTGAAAGTGTCTTCCATGGAATTTTCTGTCAAGTTGAGTCTTGTTTCATGTACTAGAAGTGATATAGTCAACTGTTCTACTGATAAAGTTGTAAGATCTTTGGATTCTAGAATGGCTATTACAATCATGTCATATTTATTGGGAAGACTTCAAAGGACTTTCTGAAAATTTTTCTCATCTAAAATAGTTTCACCGATGAGCTTGATCTGATTTACTATTCCCACAACTCTAGTCATGAACTGATCCACATTTTCTGTGTCAGTCATATTTAGGGTTTCAAACTATGATCTTAATGTATGTAATTTCACTATATTCATTGTATCATTACCTTGATATGCAGTTTTCAAGATTTCCCAAGCTTCATGTGTTGTGGATGCACCTGTTATATTGTCGAAAATAGAGTCATCTACTGAATTTTGAATCCAACATTTGGCTCTGTGGTCTTTATTTTTGAGTTCATTCGATGTATTCCTCTAATTATTAGTCATGGCCGCCCATGCTTCTTGAGTCGGCTCTACATATGCAATTTCTAGACCGGGATCCCATGCCTCCTTATCCACTTCCAAGAGAGGATGTTGGCATGAAGGTTTGGGCTGATGGGCACTACAGTGCTAACCCTATTTCAGATGGCTATGCGAGGATCGCGATGGTGGAGGATCTAGCTGAGCGAGCAGCACTAGATATGATCATCCGACTGGTGGGGTCAATGTTCCTCAAATGGTGGTCAAGGTTTTATATATCAGTTTTGCAGTAGCTATAGGCAGGGGTGTTCTTTGACTAGGCACAACTATTGCATCAGGGGATGATGTCTCAACTTACCTAGGTTCAACGTTTGACACTGCAGAGTTTTTTCTATGGGAGTGTGCTTTGCAACATACTCTATGAGTGGGTGGTTATGCTCCACCTTGTTCTTGTAGTACTGGCAAGGCCTCTATGGGAGCCTCACATGTGACATTGGGTACGGGCAATGCCACAGGAAGGCAGAGGAGAGGTGGGTCGTTACTGGGACAATGTGGTACAATGTTGGTTTGAGTCCAATCCCTAGCTAATTTTGGACTACCCTACCATGGTTTTGACTTCTGGGGAGATCTAGAGATGGGGCTTCCTCTAGGTGTTTCCTGGGGACCATCAAGTATATGCTTGTTATTTCTGCATTTGTATACATATGTGTTTTTTCATGTATTTATTAGTTATGATGATATTTACACTATGATTTGTTTACTTGTAGATGCAGGGCCATGGGGACATCCACTGGCCTTTCTGGTTGGCCATGATCTGAGACACATGGGTGTTGTGGGGGACATACCTATTCCTCAGAGTCCCCGGGTACCGAGGCCACCGCCTTCTCCTTGGTATGGCTTAGAGTGACTTGCATAACAACCTCGACTGGAGATTGGTGGGCCCTATAGGGAGGGGGATATGGATACAAAGGGACTGGTCACATGAGCTGAGGAGGATGAGGTGTGAAGAGATGTTGCTGACGTAGAGTTACAACTATACCATGACTCCTAGAGATGAGTGGAGACTTTGATTGAAGGTGTGACCTCTGAGGGATGGGCTCATATTCCAGAGGTCGTGATTGAGACGAAGATGTCCCAAGAGATGGATAATTAACCTAATTTTCATCGTATTGCTATGGAGGCAGTTACAACAGGTCCCATCATAGCTCCTAATGTGGAGATTGGGCCTCCATAGCCCTAGGGAGACTGGTTTATGTATTTTTATTTTTTGGTCAAGATGATGTATGTACCAGGGCAAGGACCCATTTATGAGGATGAAAACATGTAATTTTTATGACATTTCCTTCCTAGTCGTGGGCCAATGATTTTTTATACTCATATATATTTTTTGATGTATATACGAGCCTATTTTTGGCAGCTCTCATGATGTGATACATGCATCCATACTTCTTGGTATATTTATGTGTTTGTGTTTCTATATGTATCTTGTGTTGATGTTTTTATATATCTTGATGGTTATATATATGTGACACATGTCAGGCTATGATTTGATTAGCGATGCGATTAACTATATGATTTTGATCTATGGGTGTATGTGTAAATGTTATTTCATCAAAATGTCTAGCTAACCTTTGTGCATGCAGATATTTGCAAAAAAGGCATGGATTGCGGACTTGGAACATCCTATTTAATTGGGATACTATGAGATAGGAATCAAGGAATACATGAAGGTGATGGATACTTAGGTCGTGGGAATCAACCAAGAGGCCAATGACGACATCATATTCTGCTTGATTGTTGGTGGATGACTTGATACAAAGTCCATTGAATAGACAAGGTGTCCGACCAGGAGAGTATATGGTCCATGCTGCAGCAGTGATATTTTGTGACCATCGAGATGCGTCATCCATGAACTCATGGTGATAAGTTGGTGAAAGATCCATCTGTTGACATGAGATGAGAGAATGATTTTTAGAATACATCCATGATGAGGTGATAATCATAAAAAATAAGCCAATGTACATGCATGCTTACTGTAACATTTTATGGATGAATTTTTTTGAGGTAAAGACCATTGACGAGATTTTTTAGGCAAGTATGATCGAGCTCTGATAGTATCACATGACCCCTTGTGAAGGTAATGATTGATGATGTATGGGCCCTTCCAAAGGGTTTCAAACCTTCCGGGTCCTATGGCTTCGCGAGAAACATCGTAGCAGAGGACTAACTCTCCCTCTGTAAATGTTTGAGGGGTGATATTATGGTCGAATGAGGCCTTGACCCTCTTCTTGTGGGCTTCATTATTCTAAAGGGATTCTCGCCAACATTTGTCGACAAGGTCTAACTCGACTAATCTTTGTTCCAATGGTTTGGTGTCTTCTAGAAGCTCGATGGCTGAGTGTAGCATGGGGATATCACACTCAATAGGAAGTACTAGTTCTATACCATATGCGAGTTGGAAGCGTGTGAATCTTGTGGATAATTTTATGGAGTTGCGGTAGGCCCATAGAGCTGAAAACACCATGTGGTGCCAGTTAGTTTTGTGAGTTTTCACCATACACTGTAACATGGTTTTGAGGACTTTGTTGATGGATTCTACTTTCCCGTCGGATTGAGGGTAGTATGGAGATGCAAACTCATGAGAGAAACCAAGGTGTTGGGACAATTCTTGAAAGATTTCATTTTCGAAATGTTTACCATGGTCTGACACTAATTCTTTGGGAACACTAAACCACATTATGACATGGTTAAAGAAAAATCATGAAGCTGTTTCAACGGTGTTATTATATGTGGGCATTGCTTCTGCCCATTTGGTAAAATAGTCCATGACTACTACAATGTACTTGTGGTTGCTAGACAATGGGGGGTTACAAGTCATAAAGTCGACACCCCATTTGTAGAAGGCATTGACCATTATAACTTGATGTAAGGGGGTGGGTGGCATACGTTCCTTATGAGCGTATTTTTGGCATCACTCACATATTTTGAATAGTTGTATACAATTGTGGAAGAGGGTGGGCCAAAAATAACTAGTGATGATGATATTTTGGGCAGTGGCCATCCTAGATAGATGGCCACCAGATGCCCCACTATGACAGTCATTTAAGGTTTTCTCAACTTGTTTATGATCGAGACATCAATGTAAGATGGTTTCGATGCATTACCGATAGAGGACATCTCCTAATAGGAGGTAATGAGGGGCTTGTTGTCTCCTATCATCACATGTAAGCTAAGGTTTGAACTTTTGAGTTTGTAAAAAGAGAAGGACATCGCCGTACCAGGGGTCATCTGTGGACACCAAAACTAGATGTTCATCGGGAAAGGTCTCATTAACTAGAGATCCATGATTATCTATTGGGAGATCTTTGATGAATTCAACCAATATGAGTGCTTTCTTTCTCTTGTGGGTGATTAATTAAAGATCAAACTCTTGTAGGATAACGAACCGTCGGTCATATTTGCAGTTCATCATACGATGAGTGAGAAGGTATCGTATGGGATCGATGGCTACTACGACCGTAGTGGTCCTAAGGATGATGTAATGTCAAAGTTTTTGTACAGCATGTCTGGGGGCTAGGACAACTTTTTCTTCAGGCTCATAATTCAATGCAGGTCCGGATAAATTCTTGGTTACGTAATAAATTACGTGCTCCTTGTTATCTGTTCCATCTTGGACTAATACCCCAACTATGGCTCTTTCTAAGGCTGAAAAGTATAGGGTATAATCTTTTTTGTGGTCAAGGGGCTAACCAAAGGTTCTTGGGATAAGGTATCTTTCAAAGCATCGAATGGTTTTTGAGCTTGATCATCACGTTGGAACGGGATGGATTGACAAAGGAGACACAGGAAACATTGCACGCAAGTGGCATAATCTGGTACAAAGTGGTGTAAGAAGTTGGATTTACCTTGTAAGATTTGTAATTATTTTAAAATTATTGTTGGAGGTACCTCTTTGATGGCCTAGACTTTTAGGGGGTCTACTCTAATCCCTTGCTGGGAAACAATGAATCCTAGAAGTCTTCCAACGTTGTTGCAAAACACACACTTTAGAGGGTTCAAGCACAGGTTATATTGGTGACATCTTTGGAGCACCAGGCAAAGGTATTCTAAATGGTTGGCACGGTTCTTGGACCATACCATGAGATCATCTAAATATGCGAGGATGAGGTGAGCTAGATCATGGATGATGTAGTTCATGGACCACTAGAAAGTGGCACTGACGTTTCTAAGACCAAAGGTAATGAGTTGGTATGCTAATGTCCCCCATGGGGTAGTGAATGACGTTTTGTATTGATCTGTATGGCGGATCTGAATTTGGTTGTACCCAAAGAACCCATCTATAAATGATAAGGCCTCATGATTGGTGCAAGCATCGATGACTTGATCGATGAATGGTGTTGGGTAATTATCTTTAGCGCATGCTTTTTTTAGGTCCCTAAAATTAGTACAAACGTGAATGGTGCCCTATTTTGTCATGACGGGTATAGGGTTGGAAACCCAAGATGTGTAAGCAAATAGGTAGATAAATCCAACTTTGTGAAGTTTATCAATTTCTTTCTTAATTGTTGTTGCCTTAGAGGGATGCAATTGTCATTATTTTTTGCAGACAGGATGGGCATCTGACCATGTGTCAATATGATGTTCCACTATAGTGGGACTAAGTCCTGACATCTTTGAGTAGTCCCATGCAAAAATATCTCTATATTCTTAGAATAGGGATGTGTATGCTACTATTTCTTCAGGGGAGCATGTTGCTGATGAGCCTCATCATTAGGTAATTATATGGGCCTTAACTCACCTCCTAGCTTAGTCAAATAAACTCTTCTCACAACTTATTACATGTTTTGATTATATTTTTTTTAATGATATGATTTACAGTGAGATATTATGCCTAGTGGACTGCTATGCATTGAATGCAGATTTGGAAGAGAAAATCAAGGAATTTTGGCAAGACTAAGGTTTGAAACTCGAATGGGACAAGGGAGTGATATTGTAGGAGGTAAATCCTCCTCATTGAATCCTCCCCCACTCGAATATTCCTCCATTAATCACACCAGTTCGAAGTGTAAGAAACCAAGTCATGAAGATCAAAAGGGAGCCGAACAAGTGATAGAAAAAGAGTTAGTTCATCTCGAGTTTGGGAACCAAGCCTCCCTAGATTTAAGGAAGTCATTGGATACTTCAGTTGTATAAGTAGAGAGACCTAGAGCCTCACTAGGATTCGAATTTTTGTTGCAAAAACACTAGTTTTTTTCGAGCTCGAGACTTGTGGAAGACATTTGTGTAATTTTCTGTTTTGATAATGAAAATTAGATTTTTCTTGATCCAAAACTAATTTGACTTAGAGTGTCGAAGCTCTTGGGCTATGGCCCAACCCTATCATCAAAGGATCCTCTTCTTATATTTGTATGCTTACCTTAGTTTCATAGATTCATCATTAAATTGTATCTAGAAGTATTTCATTGCAAGTATTGTGGATTTGATTAGTTGTTTATTACTTTGATTCCATCTGTGCTTTACTTCAGTAACAAGGTAGAAGAGATAAAAGGAACACCACAAAGCTAGTAGTAGGTTTCATGGCCTCACCTCTTCTCTCAGGGATCGTGAATTGAGAAAAAGACCCTTAAGCAGCCCTAAAAAGACAGATTTCCATTTCTTCATAAGATTTAGAGTTTACTTTACTTAAATTAGCATTTGATCATTTTTGAAAGTGTAGGATTTAGTTGCCATATTTTCCATCTTCAATGTTTCATTAGATCTCATCCATGATTCCATTTTGTTGAACAATTTTCTTCATGCATGAAGTAGACAACTAGTTCATTAAATTCTACTTTTCTAGCTTGTTAGAATTCTTCTTGTTTACATGACTTTGTGGAAATTATAAATGTTTGATGTAGAAATGGTGCATCAGAAATCTAAAGGGATCTCATATCAGGCAACCACCACCCAACTTCCTCCATTTATAATCATCGCTTTCTTTCACCAAGATCTTCACCAATCTCATGATTTTACATAGAAATTCCTCCAAGCATGTTAAGCGAATCCGACCATCTCCTAACCTTGGTATTGAGTTTTAAGTGATCCTGGGAATTTACTCACTCCATTCCACCCATCCACCACCTTCCCTAATCCTTCCATCACCTCCAGAAACCATCGTTTTTCTCTCGGCTGTATCCTGTAGAAATACAGGGAATCCAGTAGGTTTCTTGTACATCCTGTAGGTTTTCCTGTAGTGGCCTGTTTTGAGTCCGAATTGAGGGAAAACCTCTAGGAAGCCACACCAGGTCACCCAAGGGTCTCCCAAAACTTCCAATCATCTCCTAAACCTCCCAACCATCCACCATCATCGCTAAATCACCTGCCACATCACCAAAAGAGATTAAGGTTTACACTTGACTTTCTAGAAAAAGAATAAAAAGAAAAAAACATATTTATTTTAGTCCTTTACATGCACAGTAGTGATGTTTTATGTCTTGAAATTCCATGCTTTATATAGTAGAATTTCATACATGTTTTAAAGCATAGTTTCTCAACAACTAGTTAGAGAAGGGTGTGTTTTTAGCATAGGATTTCAGTCATTTTCCTTATTTGCAGTAGATAAGGTTTCTCCTATAGTAGATCTCTCTTTCTTTCATCAGTAGTCAAGCTTATTCTCAATCCATAGAAGTTCGGCTTGAAAACCCTAGTGGTCTTTTGCCAGCTGGATAGTGACAAAAGGAAGAACCATCACTTGTACTTGTGTATACAGCACTGTCACCTCCAAGTTTTTACGAACCCCGAGTTGATAAAGTAAAGTTGGTAGCTCTAGGAGTTGCAAAATTCTTGCTGCAATACTGGTGCTCATCACTTTTTGGCGTTGTTTCCAGGGAGGTGTCTAAGTACTATATGATTACTGCTTTCTTTCTTCTATTTCTTGTTTCTAATATTTTGCTCTTAGTTTCATTTCTGCAAAAGTAATTTAGTTTGCTTCCTTTTCATTCTGCATTCTTTGCTTTCCTTTCCATTCTGCAAGTTAGATTTCAATCAAGTAGTTAATATTTTCATTCAGTTGGTAGTTTTCATTCAGACTGCAATTTCAATTCTGAAATCACTTTCAAAGTTTGAAAAAAATCACAAAACTAAACAAAAACATTTCTTTTCATGCCTCATAGGAATAGGGATAACTTAGGGAAATTTTTGACAAATACCCCCACTGCTTCCAACATCCAACCTTCCCTCTTCTTTAGTGGCTGTGAACTAGAGGAACCCTTAGGTGAGAAACCAAACATATTTGAAGAACCTACAGGGTAAGAAGAAGAAGGAGAACCCATTCCTGCTGAACCTATGGCTGAAAACAAAAATGACAGGGAAATAGAGAAAGAGTTGAGGATGCCTTTCCCATCAAGGAGACCAATGGGGATACTAAGATGAAAAATATAAGCCCTTCTACCCTTCCTCATTTCCATGGCTTGACCAAATAAGACCCAGACACTTTCTTATTTGAGTTTGTTGTCATATGTCGAACCTATGCCTATACAAATGATGAGCAGAAGTTGAAACTATTTCCATCCACTCTTAAGGATTTAGCTTTGTGTTGGTTGATGGTTTTACCTAGAGATAGCATTACAACTTGGGCTCATATGCAAAAATCATTCAACAACAAGTATAGGGACTACTGTAGGCCTAAAGACACTAAAGAGGAAATTTTTAGGATGACTTTAGGCAATGATGAATCCCTGGAGGATTATGAAGAAATATTCTAGCTTAGCTACAAAAGGGCTAGGTGCACACTTGAAATTGAGTCACCGAAGTTTGTCCTACTTAGAGGAGTAAGGGAATACCTTCTAGATACCCTATACTTGTTAGCAAGAGGGGATATCTACCAGTTACCCTATGAGGATATCAAGATTGTCTTTAGAAACCATTCTAGGGCAGCAAAGAAAAAGGGTAGGGGTAGTCCACCTATGGTCAGTCCATCCTCTTCGAATTCATCCATCAAGGGTGAAATTTGAAATATGTTGGAGGATTACAAAAGTGAGATGTTTCGCACCCTTGCCTTGAATATGGACACTATGCACATTAAGAGAAAGCAGGAGGAAGCAGAGAGAGCCCTGGCCATTTTTTGTCCTAGATGCAACAGGAGTCATCCTAGGAACAAATGTCCATTGAATTCTATTAAAATTTTCTTAGTATGTGAAGAAAACCACTCCATAGACAAGTGCCCCTCTTTACCTGGACTCAAATTTGTATGTCAAGGAGCCGAAGGGGTCACTGAGCAGCTATGCTACATAAACAAAAGGAGACCTCATGGGCCTAGGCCATACCAACATGGCTTACAAGGGTCATCCCATGCATATTACAACCACAGCTAGACCACATCCATACCTTCTTGGGTACCCCCTGCTCATCCTCCCTGGTCTACACCTCCTCCTTGGTCCTTTACATGTTAGTATCATTCCCAGCCATCCATCCAGTCATTTCAACCATATGCTCTTCCACAACCTCAATGGAATGCACTACCCCAGGGGTGGAGGCCGCAATACAACAATGTCCTAGCTTTATTTCCTTCACCAACTACCCAACCATAGCTTTTATACTCTTCTCCACCTAAACAGCCCCAGCCCAGCCAAATCAAAACCCGAACAATAGATAGGCACAACAAGTATACAATGGAGAGACATCATATCTAGCTTATGCTATGGAGATTCAAGAAATCAACCTGAGATCTAGGAGAGTACTCCCAGACAACCAACCTCTACCTCCACCCAGGGAGGTTGAGGAAGAAGAGAGGAAAGCATGCTTAAAGTAAATCCACCACCCTTTCCTGAGAGATTAACCCAACCACCCTAGCCTACCCCAGAAGAGACTGGACTTCTAGGAGAATTGAAAAACCTATGTGTCAAAATTCCACTTCTCCAAGCTATCAAGGATGTACATATTTAAAATAGGTTGATTAAGGAGAAGCGCTTCAAGCATCTAGGGAGATGAAAAAGAGATGCCCCTACCATTAATGTCATTGGACAACTGTCTGACTTAATATTGGGGCAAGTAATTTGTCCAAAGTATTTGGACCCTAGAAGCCCTGTAGTAGATGTGCACATCAATGGCACTAGTCCCACACACTTTGATCGATCTTGGGGCTGCCATTAATGTGATGAACAAGGACACCATGCTCAAACTCAACCTCCAAGGTTCATTGAGGAAGACCACAACAATTCTGCAACTTGTAGGTGCTCCACAGTGACCCCTGAGGGGATTGTGGAGGATGTGATGGTCTCCATTGATTCTTGGGAATACCCTGCAGATTTCCTAGTTTTCTAGCCTAAGGCTAAGCTTACTAGTTACCCTCTCATCCTTGGGAGGCCCTGGTTAGCCACTGTTGATGATTACATTAGTTGCAGAGCTGTAAATATGACCATCAAGAATGGGCATATGTCCAAGCAATTATTCCTATACCCTCCTACTCATCCATCTCTAGAACATGATTTACCTTTGTGGCTAGAAGAGGAGGAGGAAGATGAAGTTTATTCTGCTCAACTCTATACCTTAGGAAGAACCATGGGAGGGGGACAGCAGGATGAAGATGATTCAATCGAACACATACTCCAAAGTCCAAACCACAGTACATTTTCCTTAGAGGAATTAGTAAAGGAAACCCAAAACAACCATCAAGTGGATCTATGTTTAGCTGATTCCAACCCTATCCATGTCAAAACCATATAATTTGGTCCCTAGAGAACTTTGAAAATCAATCCATCTCTTTCTGTTCTCCAAGAACAAAAGTTGTGCAACATGATAAAGGAACAGCTGGATGCTTTCACTTGAAGTTACCAATAAATGAAGGGATTGCACCCCTTAGTGTGTACTCACCATATTTATATCAAGGAAGGTTGCAAGCCAGTTTGGAAACCCTAAAGGAGGACGAATCCATCTCTTAAAGATATAGTCAAAGAAGAACTGCAAAAATTGCTAGATGCAAGATTTATTTACCCTATCTCAGATAGTGAGTGGGTCTCTCCTTTGGTGTTGGTTCCAAAGAAAAATGGTAAGTGGAGGATTTGTGTCAATTACAGGGAGTTAAACAAAGCCACAAAGAAGCACCATTTCCCTCTACCTTTCATCAACCAAGTGCTAGATGGCCTCGCAGAGAATTTTTTTTTCTCTTTCCTAGATGGATTCAGTGGGTACAATCAAATCCATATCAGGCAGAAGACCAGGATAAAACCACATTCACTTGTCCTTGGGGTACTTTCACATATAAGGTCCTTCCTTTTGGCCTATGCAATGATCCTACCACTTTTTAGATAGTAGCTCTAAGTATCGTTGCTGAGTTAGTCCATGATGCGGTAGAAATCTACATGGATGATTTCACACCTTATGGGGGTGATTTCAAGGAGGCTTTTTCCAACTTAGATAAGGTTTTTCACAAATGCATTGAGATGAACCTGTCTTTCAATCCTGAGAAATGTGAATTCTTGATGACTGCAGGGACCATTCTAGGTCATTCAATATCTTAGCAAGGACTACAGGTGGACCCAAACAAAATAGTTATCATCCAAAGAGTCCCACCTCCCCAAAAGAAGAGAGATGTTAGAAGTTTCCTAGGGTTAGCTGGATACTACCAAAGGTTTATAAAAGACTTCATCTAGTTGGATTCTCCTTTATTTGGGTTATTAGCCAAGGACTCTGAGCTTGTATGGTAAAAAAGTTGTCAAGAGGCCCTGGATACCATGAAGGAGAAGTTAACCACTGCACCAATTCTCCGAGGCCCAAATTGGGACCTTCCTTTTCACATTCATGTTGATGCATCGTGTTATCACCAAAATAAGGGTTTACATTGTTCTTAGTCATGGTCTTAGATAAGTTTCAAGTCACCCTATTTTTTAATGGGTAGGTGATAGGTTAGGAATCTCAAAGGTTTCATTATTCATTTCCAACTAAACTCTAACAACCTTATTCCACGTTTCATGAGTCTTAAACTCTTTTTAGAAACTCATGGCTTAAACTATTTTGAAAATTTTTGGAAGTAGCCCTGAAACCACATTTTCGTAGTGCAGACAGTGTAAAATGTCTTTTTTGCGCTATGAAAATGCTACTCTTTTCATAGCACTTTTCCCTGCATGCTACGAAAGCGCAGATTCGTAGAAAAGTCTTGTCAAACATCAATCTATTAATATTTCGTTAAAATTTTCATTATTAGGTGTCAATTAGGATTCAGTCCTCAAGCATTTTGCCATCCAAACTCATCATTTCAAATTTAGGGCTCATTATGAAAGATAATTTCAAATTCGAAAGGGTTGGCTAGTCTCATCATTTTAGTTTGCATGCAAACCCTCAAACATAATTGTTTTTTGAGCAGTAAGCTTTGGTAATTTTTCACCAAGGTTTTCCTCATCCATAATTCAGGCGAGGTTAACCACCATTGGCAAGCAAGGTTGATCAACAGAATTTCAATCGAGGCCAGTTTTGTTACAGGAATTCAGAAGGAAAGATGGCAGAGGAGAAGAAATGTCACAGGTTTGGTCATTGTTTAGGAACAAAGCCTGAAAGCACCAAGGTCTTAGTTAGAGATAAATCAGTTGTAGAAGCCTTCAAGAAAGTAGGATGCTGGAAGTTTTGTAAGAAATTACAGGGAGAACATACTCAAGTGACAAAGGAGTTTGCACTACATTTCACTGGCTCAAGCACAAAGGTCGGAATCCTGAACTTGCAAATTTCTCCAGAGATAATAGCTTTGGTGACAGAGATCCCTAGGGGGCAACATATATGGTTCAAAAACTTCATATTTGACATGGAACCATGTAAGGTGTTTCTAAAGCCAGAGTTTGTAGAAATAGACTTAACCAAGGTAGTTTCCAGACACTACATCAAGGACAGCTATGCCAACTTTCTATTTAACATTCAACGTTATTTTACTTGTGAAGACATATATCAAAAGGTTTATTCATATCATTTTAAAATCCTGTTGCATTTTACTGGTATGATTTCTTTAGATTTGCCTTCTTATATCGAAGTGTAGCTAAGATGGCTGATAAAGTACAGTTGAAATATCAAGTATGTGAAACTTCCCTGTTTCATCATGGTCTAATTAAACTGATAGTTCTACATGAACTCAAAAGGATCAACAAATAATTGTCTTTGTTTTTGTTTCTATGTGACTTTGGAGCAGAAAATCAAGGTGTAGACATTAGCCCTAGGGTTAAAGGAACTCCATCAGTAGAAACCAACAAGTCTGTAATGTCCAGGGCATAAAGGTTTGTTGAGTTGAAACCTAGGAAGCAAGTGAAAGATCAAGTAAGCAAAACACTAGTAGTCATTCTTGAAACTCCTAAATCTATAAAGGAAAAGATATCCGAGGTTAAAGGAATGACACAAGAATAGTCAACCAACAAACCAGTTCAAAGGAGATTGACTAGAAGTCAAATTGCAAAGGAGAAAGGTAAAACAATGATCTCAGGAGAAGGTTCAAGCTTGAAGGGTGATTTAAATTATATTTTAAAAGCCATCGATATTACAGAATCCCATTTGGTATAGGTAGATGTGATAAAATTTGATCAAGGAAAGTCAAAGAAAATGAAACCCTCCAAGAAACTGGAATTTGAGGATGATGTTACAACATTTGCTTTCAAACCCAGAAAGCCCTTAACCAGGTAGTCCAAGAAAATGCAAGAGTCCAATATTGAGTTGGGAGGAACATAAGAAGTCTCTGTTGTTCAAGAAGAGTTGATAGACTTTCCATCTCCAAGACTTGAAGGTGACAAAAATACAGTTCTTTCCACTCAAACAGAAAAAGCCAATTATGAAGAAATGGAAGAAAGGTTAAAAGCTACTAATAATGAAATTTCTAGACTAAGAGTGAGAGAAAGAAGGCATGCAAGTGAAAGGACAAATTTCAAAAGGATAAAGGCTCTCTGGGAAGTTGAAAAAGTTTCCAAACCAGAAATAGTCAATAGTGAAACTCAGTACTTTACCTGGACTGTTCCTACAATCAAAGAAGCCAGATTTGTAAGGAGGATTAATTCTTAGCTGAGAGCTACTAATAGGAGATTGAAGAGACAAATTGAAGACCTAGAAATACAGTTAACCAAATCTAGAAAAAGGGCTACTGCAACAATGAAGCAGGGTGATGAAAAAGGGCAGTGAAGGATATATCTTAAAATAGTTTTGGCATATAAAAAGAGTTTTTGCATATAAAAGGAAGGATAGTTGTGAAGAAGAACATCTTATAAGGGTAAGTGGTTTTGATTTTTGGTTGATCATATCATGCTTCATGGAGTTTTGAAAAACTCCCAAACTACATATTTTTGAAGGCCATGTTGAAAAAGAGCATACGCAACAGTTTCTTAACGCGCTACGAAACTGTTGAAGATGATCATTTAGCACTTATAGATGCTTTTCGGAGGTAAGGTCTAATTAATTCCAAATTTTGAAGTTGCTGATAGACATGGGATTGTATATGAAGTTTCAGATGGCAGTGGTGTAGAAATCAAACTTCCAAGAATTATTTCATAAGTGATATAAAGGTTGTGCTACGAAAACAGAGTATTTTCGTAGCACATACATGTTTCATCCTTTCCTCCATATTTTCAAGTTTCCTTTTTTCATAGGTGGAAAATGAAGTTTTAATGGATTATTAATGCATGCCACATGTACAAAAGAAAAACTGCTTGAAGATAAGCATGAAGGATTAAGGGCCTTAAAAGGAGGAACTCTGTCTCCTAGTTTTCAGGATAGTTAGGTCATGACTCAGCAGGTTTTCCAACAACACTGTGGACATCATCAAGCTCAAAGACATGGGTTGGTAGTTGAGTAAAGAATGTATTGAAGTCATAGATAAGGTTGTTGAAAGCCTATTTTGGGAGTTTCTCTCCTATTTGTATTAGGACACTTAAAGACAACTAGTTGCCAAGTTGTAATTAAGTAGTTTGTTTTATGAATAGATGGGTGTCAAAGTTAGGAATTCGAATTCCCCTAAAGATGGATCATAGTATCCAACATTGTAAAACTCTATATAAATCTTGAGAATCGAATTCATCAGGGTTGGTAATGTCATTAGCAAAAGAAGGTTATGTTATTGTAAGAAACTGTGGTTTTTCAAACTTAATACAGATATCAGTTTGACTACTCAAGATTCACAAGGGGTTTTGTTGTTTGATGTTCTTATGGCCTTTTTAAATTACTTATTTGCAGTGGTATGAGCTTTTGATACTTAGAATTCATTGGAAAATGATCTAACTTCCTTCAAATGCTTGTAAACTGTGTTGATTCACTGTGTTACTATTTTACTTATAAACCTAGACTCCAAGTGCCTTGACTTCCATGTTTTGCTGATCATGTTGTTTTGTTGAAGACTATTTTGACTCCATAGCTCAATAGATGTTTGCTATTTTTTTATTTAACCAAGTAACTAGTTATACATTTGTCCATTTTGTTCCTAGAGTTAGACATCTAATCATTAATCAAAAAATCTTAAACCTATTAAGGGAGCCCTCTCAGGTTGAGGAGGCTAAGCCTCAACCAAAAGATTGGTTTGAAAGAGTTACTCAGAGTCTACTTAATCAGCAGCCTATCAAGGTTAGATTTTGTGATAACACCTCACACAAATCCATAGGAGAAGCCCTAGGGCAGATAGATGAGAAATTGCCTTATGTCATTTACTTTATCAGTAAGAATCTATCAAAGGCCAAACTGAACTACACAGTAATTGAAAAGGAGCTCGGGGATGTTGTGCATTCATTGGACAAATTTAGGCATTATATTATAGGTTATCAAACATTTGTACATACTAACCATGTTGCAATAAAATATTTAATGAATAAACCTAATGTGAATGCCCAGATTATTAGATGGTTACTTTTATTACAACAATTTGATCTAACTATTGTTGATAAGCCTGGCAAGGAAAATGTTGTTGGAGACTTTTTGTCCACATTAATTTTTCTTGCAGGGGAAGAGGGAATGGTTGATGATCAGTTACTGGATGAGCACTTACTCGCCATTTCAGTTGTCTCTCCATGGTTTACTGATATAGAAAACTATTTGGTATTTGCATAGTTCCCAATGAATCTTTGCTCCAAAGAGAAAAGAAAGATTGTGAGGAAGAGCGCCCCCTTCACCTAGATTGAGGGCAACCTCTTCAAACTTGGCCCAGATCAAATTCTGAGAAGATGTGTCAGGGAGGAGGAATTCTTTGACATCCTTCTGACCTGCCATGATGGGCCTTGTGGAGGTCACTTTGCAGAAAAGAGGACAACATTTAAAGTGTTATAAGTGTTAAGTCCCAAACTTGCATCTTTTCTATACACCTTTCTAGAATTTTTCCACTTACCTGGACCTCCTAAGCTGTCAACATCATTGCATATTAGTTTAAAAGAGCATATAAAGTTGTTTCCTAACTATGTTTTGTGTCCGTTGTTTGAATTAGATTTTTGCTCATAGAGCTGCGGAATCTTGTCACTTTTTGCAGCCAGTTCAACTTTCCACAGCCTTTTTGTTAAAGTCTATGTTACAGGTGTCTTTAGGCAAATCGAGCCACATGGGCAAGTTGGAAACAACATGGACATGAACCAAGTCCTATTGGCTCAGTTGAATTCACCAAAGAAGGTCATGGTCAAAGGTAGTTAAGCAGTGGTCAACATAAGAGTCCTACAGTAACAAAACTATGTTTTTCACCACGTGAATACTTGCATGGCCATTCCTAAATATCAAGGGACATATCAACACCTTTGGACTGCTCCATAAGCTGAATCCAACAACCACCCTACATAGATTTAATCTTCACGACAACCATAATGCTAGATTCTTGGACGTGGTTGTTCATGTGTCTTTCATCAGTGCAGATTTTAGGAAATTAGTTATGCCATTATCTGTTATAAATAATGCGTTCTCATATGCATAATAGCTAGCATTTGTAATGTAATTTTGACTGTTAACAAGCCCACTGTGCCGTGACTTTATTTCTGTGTTATGGCTGCATTTTGAATACATGAGAAGACTATGTTTATAAGATCAATTCGTGGTTGATTACTGATTGCCCAAGGTTGTGCAGAGGGCCCCTGTACACACCGAGGTTTTGTTTATTTCCGTATAGTTTCATGCTTTATTTCCTTATGTTCCTTATGCCATAATCATTCACATGTATATATTGCATTGTTTATGGTATTAACGTTTTATTTTTGTCCATAATTTCTCATGCTTTTATATTGCTGTTCACTGATCAGTGTGTTTGTTCCAGATTACAGTAGGCAGCCCAGGAATTTGCACATAGTTTTATAATGACTAATGACATGGAATTATTCTTGTCCTTCTGCTGATTTATTTTTCTTAGTTCTTAGTTCCAGCACTATTTTATTTATTTCAGTTTTTCTCATTTACTTTTATGCAAGATAAATATTAAATTACTCATGTCATTTTCAGTTACCTTCGAAATCCATAGCGAGACTAATGGTGAGGGATTGATGTATGAGTGTGTAGTTTGATATTAGTTTATTTTTCTACAAGTTAGTTATTGAATTGCTCATGTCATTTTCAGTTACCTCCGAAAGTCATAGCGAGACTAATGGTGAGGGATTGAAGTATGAGTCTGTAGTTTGATATTAGTTTATTTTTCTGCAAGTTAGTTATTGAATTGCTCATGTCATTTTCAGTTACCTTCGAAAGACATAGCGAGACTAATGGTGAGGGATTGAAGTATGAGTGTGTAGTTTGATACTAGTTTTATTTTCTGCAAATTAGATATCAGATTGCTCAAGTTGTTTATGATTACCTCCGAAAGCCAGAGCGAGACGAATGGTGAGGGGTCAGAATATGAGTTGATGTAATTTGATTTTTGTTTACTTTTCTTGCAATTTTTGGATTTCTTTGAGTTCAGTTTCTTTTATATTTAGACAGCAGCATGGATACTGGGTTTCATGATCAATAGCTCATTGTTTGTTTAATTAGAATAGTGGCACATTTTCATTCTCTTTTAGGAATTAATTTCATCATTACATGTTTTAAAACCTTTTTGAAAAATTTGAAGTTTTGGGAATCATTTTAAAGGACAGTAGCCTTGAACATTTATATCCATACTTGTCTTTTAGAATTGCCATCTCACATTAGGGAATCAACGAAGATAAACCCAAAAACAAACTAAAAATCAAAAACGAAAAAAAGTAAGAAATCAGTTATCTTGCATATATAGTGCGCCTCACTTCAGCAGTTTACAACTCCCAGATTGACAATTAATATAACAATTTAGGACACTCTAAATTGACCAAACATTTTGGCACCGTTGCTGGGGAAGTGAAACTAGGTAGCTAATTTCTTAAAAAAAAAAGAAGAAAAATTTCAAGGAAGGTAAAAAAAATTGGTAACTTCTCAAAGTATGCTCTCCTCTTACACCTAGTGTGATCTAGAGGATCAAAAAAGAGAGTTATTGGTTCAATAATTTCTTGAGTATAATCTCTTCTTGCACCTAGTGTGACCTGGAAGATCAGAAAGAAAATTATTAGCCTGATTTGAAGAAAAATAAAAAATGACATGCATCAAGCAAGAGATTCTAGGGGAAGGTTTATAGCTAGGGCCAAGAGTTTGATTTTTACAACTCCATCTACTTCGAGGCATAGAAAAGATACACCTCCATCATCTCCAACTCACACTCCCAGTCTCAGGATTCCTGGAATTCAAGGGGTAGCATCTGAATTAGGAGACTCTCCCACACTATCCACCGAATCTGACTTAGGAAAAGAACCTTTCTTTACTTCTACAGGAGAACAAATTGTAATCAAAGAAGTAGAATCACCTGAGGAAGAAGAGGGAGAAATTCCTCCTCGTTCGCCAATAGTAGAGGAACCAGAGGACTCTGAAATCTCTGAGGAAACTATCATGACAGAGGAAGTAGTAAACGGATTTGGAGGAGGAGATAGAGGTAGAGGTAGAGGAGGAGGAAACAATGAGGGAGGTAGAGGTAACAATGGGGGAAATATGGATGGAGATAACTTGTTTGGATTTCCTATAGTTGATGAGGAATATTGTACAAAAATGAAAAACATCTCACCATATGTTCTCCCAAACATCTATGGGTTGCGAAGTGAGGATCCTGAAACATTTCTATTTGAGTTTGAAGTCGTGTGCCGAACTTATGATTATATGGAAGACTCTCAAAAACTCAAATTGTTTCCTTCAACATTGAAGGGAGCTGCTTTGAAATGGTTCATGGGATTAGTCACTCAATCTATTAGGATTTGGAATGATATGAAACAAACATTTTTGGATAGATAGCTGGACTATTGCATGCCCACCAACCTTAAGGATGAGGTATTCAAAATGGTGCAAAAAGAAGATTAAAACCTGGAGAATTTACTTGAAAGATTTCAATACAACCTTAAAAGAGCAAAAATGAGTAACCTAGATGAGGAGACCTTGAAAGACTTTTTACTAAAATCCATTAGAGATGAATGTATAGATATTTTAAACATGATGGGAAAGGGAGATATTTTTCAACTTCCACTTCATGATATAGCAGAACTATGTGTCCATCTCTCAAGGGGAAAATCTAAAACTGGAAAAGGGCCTAGAGATCCTTCTCTCATTAGAGCAAACAAATCTGCAATTGGATCAGTAAGTAGGGCTGAGATTGGCAACATGCTTGATGAGATCAAAACGGATATTCTAGGGAGTCTTAGTGAGCAACTAGACACCCTTAAGATACAAAACAAGTAGAAAGCAGAAGCTGAAGCTCTGACCATCTTTTGTCCAAAATGTAGGAAGAAACATGCTCTAAGGGAATGCCCCTTAGATGCAAAAGTTGTAGAAACATGTGTGATTTGTTCAGAAATCCATGAGACCAAGGATTGTCTTTCAATTCCTGGGCTCAAAGCTGTCTTTCAAGAAGACCCAAATTCAATTGAGTCTCTCTGTATTGTTTCAAGGAGACCTTGGCAGGGGCAACAAAATCAAGGGTTTAACAACCCCACGAACTTTCAACCCCCACCAAATTGGAATCC